>PVJS01039292.1:0-18977 GCA_004027185.1 Glis glis
GTTAATATGAAATTGATATTCATTGTGATGTGAGACTACAATGCACCAATAAAAGCAAGTTTAAAAAAAGATTTTAAAATCCTAGTCAAATCAAAATGTCATAAAATATGAATCAAAATAAATATAGTATACACATATTTAGTAAAAATTGTATCTAAGATTTCGGGAACACATTTTCTTTCTTTTCTGTTTTTTTTTTTTTTTGTGTGTGTGTGTGTGTGGTACTGGGGATTGAACCTAGGGGCATTCTACCTCCAAGCTACACTCCCCGCCCTATTTTATTTTTATTTTGAAACAGGGTCTTGCTACATTGATAATAGTCTCACTACTTGCTGAGGCTGTCCTCGAACCTGCAATCCTCCTGTCTCAGCCTCCCAAGTACTGGGATTACAGGCATGCACCACCACGCCCGGCTTGTATCAGAAGTAGATAAAAACCAGGAGAGTACATGAGCTTGTTCATTGAACATGTATAGCATAAGAAAATAGTGTGTCATGGAGCCTTACATAAGAAATATTTAAGGTTGGGGGGCTGGAACAGGAGGATCACAGGTTTGAGGCCAGCATGCAATAACTTCCCAAGACACTGTTTCAAAATAAAAAATAAAGTAGGGCTAGGTGTAGCTCAGAGGTAGAACACCCCTGGGTTCAATCCCCAGTTCCATAAGAAAAAAAAATTAAGGAATGAGTACAGAAGTTCAAGAAAATAAATGAAGGGACAAAGGGAAAAGACAGAGATTCAGGCAAGAGAGTAGCACCACAGAAGCCAAGGAAGTATTGGTAACAGCTCACTGCTATAACAAACAATGCCCAAATCTCAGTGTTAAACAGTAAGTTTCAGCCGGGCATGGTGGCACACGCTTGTAATCCCACTACTTGGGAGGCTGAGACCAAGAGGATCCGGGTTCACGGACAGCTTCAGCTACTTAGTGAGGCCCTCTGCAACTTAGTGAGATCCTGTTTCAAAAAAATAAAGAATAAAATATAGGGCTGGGGGTGTAGCTCGGAGGTAGACTGCCCCCTGGGTTCAATCCCCAGTACGGAACAAAAAAACAGTAAGTTTCATTGACTATTCCTGTCGTACTCCACTGCAGTCAGTTGGAAGAGGAGAGGAGGCCTTGGACTAGTTATTCAGTCATTCTGTCATATGTTGGTGTAACACTTCTCATTTTTGACTAGTCAGAACTCTACTCATCTGGCCTCACTTAACTGCAGGGGAAGGCTGGGAAATGTAGTTTACGATACGCCCTGAGGAAAAGGAAATGAGATTGGTAGGCACAAAGCAGAGTGTCTGTGCACCTTGAGTAAATGTAGCAAAGAGGTCTTGAAAGATAAAGGTGTTCTTTGGGTTTATTAGATCACTGGTGACGTTGGTAAGGGCAAGGTCAAGGGAGTGGCTTTTTCCAGTGCAGGAGGTTCAGTAGCAAATCAAAAGAAAAGAAGAGGAAATATCTGATCTACTATGGAAAGCCTACCAGATCAAGCAACTGGACTCACAAGACTGAGAGACTAATGCCAATACTACTGCCCAGGAATTCTTGGCAACTAACCAGCCAGCTGTCTTCCTCAACAGACCTTCATCAAACTTCCACGTGCGTCAAACTTTAGAAATGCCTTCATTGTTTATTTTTTCCAGTGAAAGATTCCAGATGTTCTGTAATATTTGGTTGAGATCCATCAAAGGAAAAAGGCATCTGCAATTTCAGTTATCCCATGTGGTTTATAAAGAAAAGGAATGTAAAATGGCAAGTCGATGTGTCAAATTATATGCACTGATTTTCCTTTGTGATAAAAAATTGGGAGATACAAGGTGTGTGTGTGTGTGTGTGTGTGTGTGTATGTGTGTGTGTGTGTGATCACAGTCCTCAAGGCCATGTCCCCAGTGACCTACCTCCCCCTAGCCACACACTACCTGCCTACAATAACCATCCAGCAAATCCAGCCAAGTTATTAATCCATCAGTGGATTTACCCACTGGTGAAGGTAAAGCCCTTATCTAGTTACTTTACCTCTGAAAGTTTGTGCATTGCCAACACACGAGTTTTTCTGGGGACATTCCGTATTCAAACCATAATGTTTAAATATGTTGAAAAAATAAACGAATGGTGGTGCAACCTTTCAAAAATAGAAATAGAGCCAGGCATGGTAATCCCAGTACTTAGGAGGCTGAGACAGGAGGATCGAAGATTTAAGGCCAGCCTGAGCAATTTAGCAAGACCCTTTTTATTTTGAGACACCCTGTCTCAAAATAAAAAATAAAATAGGGCTGGGGGTGTGGCTCAGAGGTAGAATGCCTCTGGGTTCAATCCCCAGTACCAATCAATCAATCAATCAATCAATGATTTAGGAAACATTTAGTCAGACATAGAAATATAGGTCTAAATATATAGTAAGTTAATGTGTTGCTTGTTTTTTATATCCATTTCTTTTTTTATTCTAGGACATTAAAATTTTCTTACAAATTATCAGATTCCTTCCTGATTGCCTAATTACCTCAACTTCAATGAAGAATGTCTGTGGTGTGGTCTCTATGTAGCTAATGAATTTAATCCTTTCCACTAAGACTAGAAAAATGAACTAGAAATCTGGAGCCATCCTCTCTTCTAATATTCAGTGCCTATAATGTTACGGACGTTGTGTTGGCCCTGTTGGAGGATGTGCAGGTAAATAGAACACACTCAGCTCTCAAAATATTTTATGGTGGAATAGATCCAAGGTGATATGCTCAATGTGCTCTTTCCATTTTAAAGTTGACGAAGAAAGGGTTCAATGTGCCAGATATGGTGACTCACGCCTGTAATCCCAGTATTTGGGAGGCTGAGACAGGAGGATTGCAGGTTCAAGGACAGCCTCAGCAAGTAGTGAGACTCTCATCAACTGAGGCCATTTCAAAATAAAAATAAAATAGGGCTGGCGGTTTAGCTCAGAGGTAGAATGCCCCTGGGCTCAATCCCCAGTACCCACCCGGCGGTGATAATGCCAGAGTCATTTTCCTCCAGGTTTGGCTCTTAGCTTTCCAGATTGAGGATCAGTTTAGCCAGAGTTGGTCAAGCTCAGCTAGATGAAATATATGAAACTACTGGATAAATCCCATACTAATACAGTATTAATTTACAGCAAAAGTTTTGACTGCTCGGCATAATGGATACTTATGCGGACTGACTGGTCAAAATATTTCCTCCATGTAGAAAAGGATGCCAGGACTTACTTGCTTGATGAGCATGGAATTGGATGAATATGATCTTTACAGATGGTATCATGAAATTTTGATAGCAAACTTTGCTCTGCCAAAACTCTTATTTTCCTTAAAGATATATAACAATATACAAACCACAAAAAGATAAACGTTTTTGGGGTTTTTTTGTATTTTGTCTTTTATTTTGAGGTACTGGGGATGGACTGAACCCAGGGGCATTCTACCTCCAAGCTACACTCCCAGACCTTTTTACATTTTTTTGTGTGTGGTACTGAGGGTTGAACCCAGGGACATTCTACCTCCAAGCTACACCCCAGCCCAATTTTTTATTCTTTATTTTTGAAACAGGGTCTCACTAAGTTGCGGAGGGCCTCACTAAGTAGCTGAGGCTGGCCGCAAACCCAGATCCTCCGGTCTCAGTCTCCCTAGTACTGGGATTACAAGGGTGCGCCACCATGCCCAGCTCTTTTTACATTTTTTTTAATTTTTATTTTGAAACAGGGTCTCGCTAAGTTGCTGAGTCTAGCCACAAACCTGCGATCCTACTATGTCAGCCTCCCAAGTACTGCCACCATGCCCAGCAAGATAAAGTATTTTATAATCCATATTTCATCATTTCTTTTGGTACTGAGAATCGAACCCAGGGCCTCATATTTGCTAAGCCAGTGCTCTACTACGGAGCTACATCCCTAGCCCTGAAACACATTTTCTAAAATGTTGTAATATCTCTGAAATCATTGTCTTACAAGTCATAGTTTGTCATTGGCATTTTTTTTCTTTCCTAGGGATTCATGAAATAATGGCACACCTTTCAATCAGTGGTTTTTTTGAACCAATGGAATACATTAATTGCCTGACATTTTTAGAAACTCCCTTGACTCTGTTTTAGTAAATTGATTTTGTAAACTTACTAGCTGCCCCACTAAATCCTTATTTAGACTATCTAAGTTCAAAAACTATTGGAATATTTACTGTCCTCAACTGATACTCAGCTCATAGTTTCATCATTGAGCTAAGTTCCCGAGGGATGCAGGACATTAGAGGATAATTCACCTGCAGTGTATTCTCTGCTTCTCTGGGAACTCAAACTTCATTAGGTTGTTTTGTTTTTTTCCAATGTTACTTTATTAGTGGATTTCACATGGCTATAATGACATTTTATTCTTTATCCTGTGAAATAAATTATTCTTTTTCTCATTTACCAGGTTAATAAACTGAGATTCATATTAAGAATCTTTCCCAGCTTCACAATTAATGTGGACTCAAACTAGGGGCTTCTGACACTTAATCCCATCATCACTTCTCTTAAGGTATTTTGTTTTCCAGATTTTACTATAAAAATCCATGCAGATCATAGAGACATCTTGAAGTGGTAAGACAACACTGACAACTTAGGGTGCAATAGCTCCTTTCCAGCATCAAGGTGTAAGGAAGACTAGAGTAATGAAATATGATTCAGATCACTTTCGATGGGGGCAAAGATGATCAGACTAGAGGTCCATGCAGGCTAGTTGGGTGAGTGAGTTCAGCAGGGGACTCTGAGGCATCAAAGGCCACCAGGGACACAGGAAGCTTGAGCATTGCGTCAGAGAAGGGACTTGAGCACTGAAGAGCAATGGTGTAAGGAAGAGGAGATAAAATACTGCTCTTCACAACCTGCCTAGGATCAGTTCCAGTTACAGGTCACTGTCCCAACAGTCCGTAAAGGTGATGCAGACAGCTCTACTTTCAGGAAGGAAGGGGCTCTCAGGACCAAACTCTTGTTTTGTACATTTTAAATACACTCCTCACATCCTCCCAGGCACCAGTTTAGTTTTGTCTGTCTGTAGCAGCCCTGGATGAAGATTTTACCAGCCAACTCCTCCATCGCAGGTAAGATTGGTAAAGTATACTGAGGGTATTGATTCTCAATAGACTGTGAGGCACCTGAAGCTTTAGAGAAAGGCAGCTTATCCACGATGTAAACACATGGAGAAGGTCCAGGGAGTTATTCTCTGTACTCTTGATGTGCTCTTTCTTTCTTTTTTTAAATTTGTTTTTAATTAACACATAAAACATTAAAATCATACATATTAATGGAGTAGCATGTACTATTTTGATACATATATATAGTGTAATGTTTAAATTAGGTTTAATATATCTACTCAAACATTTATCATTTCTAACTGGGCGTGGTGGTGCACGCTTGTAATCCCAGTACTTGGGAGGCTGAGACAGGAGGATCGCAGGTCCGCAGCCAGCCTCAGCAATTTAGTGAGGCTCTCAACAACCTACTGAGACCCTGTTTCCAAATAAAAAATAAAAGCAGGCTGGGGTATAGCTTGGAGGTAGAATGCCTATGGGTTCAATCCCTAGTAATACACACACACACTCACACACACACAGACACACACACACACACGAACATTTATCATTTCTTTATGGTGAAAACATTCAAAATCCTTTCTTCCAGCTTTTTGAAACATACAGTATATTATTGTTACCTATAATCACCCAGACTATTTTTTTTTTTTTGGCAGTACCAGGGATTGAACCCAGGGTCATTCTACCTCCGAGCTACACCCCCAGCCCGATTTTCTATTCTTTATTTTGAAACAGGGTCTCACTAAGTTGAGGAGGCCTCACTAAGTAGCTGAGGCTGGCCGTGAACCCAACCCAGATCCTCCGGTCCCAGCCTCCCAAGTACTGGGATTACAAGCGTGCGCCACCACGCCCAACTCACCCAGACTATTAAGACTATTGTGTTATCAACACCACACCAGAATGTACTCCTAACTCACTGTAAGTTAGTACCCATTGATCAACCTTTCACCATTCCCCCCACCTTCCTGCTCTTTCCAGACTCTCTACTTTCAACTACTATGATATCAACTTTTAAATATTCCATATATGAGTGAGATCATGTGGTACTTGTTTTTTCTATGTCTGGCTTATTTCACTTATCATAATCATCCCCAGTTCCACCCTTGTCGCAAAGGACAGAGATTTCATTCTTTTTATAGCTGAACAGTATTTTATTGTGTATATGTGCCACATTTTCTTTATCCACTCATCATTTGATGGACAATTAGATTGCTTCCATTTCTTGGCTATTGTGAAAAGTGCTACAGTAAACATAGGGTACAGATGTATTCTTCTATATACTGATTTTATTTCCTTTGGATGTATACCTAGGTGTCATATTGCTGGACCATAGGGTAGTTCTATTTTCAACTTTTTTATGTACTTTTATACTGTTTTTTATAATGGTTTACCAATTTCCATCCCAAACAATTCTACCTCCGAGCTACACCTCCAGCCCTATTTTTAATTCTTCTTTTTTTTTTTTTTTTGCGGTACCGGGGATTGAACTCAGGGGTACACCCCCGGCCCTATTTTTTATACTTTATTTTGAAACCGGGTCTCACGAAGTTGCAGAGGGCCTCACTAAGTAGCTGAGGCTGGCTGCGAACCCAGATCCTCTAGTCTCCGCCTCCCAAGTACTGGGATTACAGGTGTGTGCCACCACACCTGGCCTTATTCTTTATCTTGAAACAGGGTCTCACTAAGTTGTCGAGGGCCTCACTAAGTAGCTGAGGCTGGCTGCGAACCTGCAATTCTCCTGTGTCAGCCTTCCAAGTACTGGGATTACAAGCGTGCGCCACCACGCCCGGCTATCTCTGGCCTTTTTGATAATAGCCATTCTTTCTGGGGTAAGGTGATATCTCACTGTAATTTTGATTTGCATTTTTCTGATGATTAGTGATGTTAAGCATTTTTTCATATAGGTGTTGGCCATTTGTGTTTTTTCTTTTATGAAATGTCTATTTAGGTCCATTGCCCATTTTTCAGATCAGATTATTTGGCTTGTTGTTGAGTTTTTGGAGTTTCTTATGTATTCTGGATATTAATCCATTATCTGATGGATAGTTTGCAAATATTTTCTGTAGCTTGTCTCTTCACTTTGATGATTATTTCCTTTGCTGTGCAGAAGCCTTTTAGCTTGATATGATCTCATTTGTCTCTTTTTGCTATTGTGTCCTATGTTCTTGGGATCTTGTCCAAAAAGTCTTTCCCTGTTCCAATGACATGAAGAATTCCCCCTACGTTTTCTTCTAGTAGTTTGCTAGTTTCAGGTCTTACATTGAAGTCCTTAATCCACTTAATCCTGCATCAGCCTATTACTAATTCTTTTGCACAGAGGGTGACCTTTCTCCAATCCTCTGCCTAGAGTGTGTCTTTCTTTAATTCCTTTTCCTTACTTCACATAGAAGGAATTGATAGACTATTGGGCCCTAAATAGTTCCTATCCTTAAGGAGCTCACAGACTAATGGAGGGAGATAAACAACAACAAAAAAAGACCATTGAAATACATGTGGTAAGTATAGAATAGGAGTAAGAACCCAGCAGGACTTTGGGAACACCAAGGAAGAGGACCAAACTCTGTCAAGGGGACCAGGGAAGGCCCTAGAGGAGGCTCACTTTGCCTGGAACTGTTTTCCCACTCCTTCACTTGGACTAACTCCTATCATGCTTCAAGTTTCAGTTAAATGTCCTTTCTCCAGGGAGGTTTTCCCTCACCTCCACTCACAAAGCACTGTGTGTTTCATGTCTTGTTACACTCACCTCGTGTGTACAGTAAACCCCACCATCCTTCAACAAATGGTCTCCAAAAGTTCAGTTTCAGAAGCAAGGTCATATTATTATGAGGCTAATTAAATGACTGGAGTGAGCCTGCATAGTTTGCTGGGAGAGTTCTAAGTCTCTGTGTGATTAAAACCCATCTCAGCTAGAGTTTGGAGCAGTTGGCTGCTACTTGACTCCTCCAGTCTAGGTCTATGACAAGCTAAGAATTCCAAGATCACAGCACTGACTCCAGGAATGTCTAGGTTTCTTGATACCATTTTTTCTGCCTAATCAGGAAGACTGGGTTGAGAGACCACTAGGAATGCTAGATCCCACATCCACTATTCTACCGTGCCTCCACCCCAGTATGAGGACCTGACTCTACTACATGTAAGCAGAGGACAAGATTGGTGGCCAGATGTGTTATAGTTGGTTTTCATTATCAGAGAACATAATTTCACTACCTGTTATTTTTCTACATGATTGTACATGTGGATTTTACTATACTTCCTTGCTTAATATCCATCGCCTCCCTTAGATTGTATACTATAAAAGGCAAAGGCCAGGTTAGTCTTGTTCATGAGTTGTTCCTTACTCATAATCTAGTTCTTGGCTCATATTAGTTGCTTAAAAATTATCTGTTGAACTGAATTGATCTTGTATCTAAACTGAAACCTAAAGCACTTTTGAAAGTTAGCTGTGTATGTGGAGTGGGGGAGTTAGTGAGGGAAAAGGTATTCTTTACAGAGGTAGAAACATGAAAGAAGCATAAGGAGTGGGTATGAGTATGGTATGTTTGAGAAACAGTAAATAATTCAGATGGCTAGAGTGCAGAATGCAAGTGGAAACATGGGGAGTGGTAAGACATAAAACAGAAGCCACATCTCAAGGGACAAGGAACTTGGACTTTATCCTAAGGACAATGGAAAACCATTGTTAGATTTTTTTAAAGGGAAATTATATGACCAAATTTGCATTTTGGAAAGATATCCAATTTGTTGAAGGAAGTGAGAACTAGATGCAGAGAGAAGAATGGGGTGTGTTTGGGATAGAGCTAGTGCCTACATAACCTTACCATGTATTAAAGGAAACTGCTCTACCCTCAACCACATCATGAAGAGGTAGTCATCAGCAACTCTGCTTCATACTCTGCAAGCCTGCTTCCCCCAACATCCAGTGGCAGCTGGGTGGACAGTGGATGGGTGTGTGGTCCAAAAAAAAAAAAAAAAAACCGACCCATAGACTGGCAAGTGGTCTATGACATGATTGGCATGGAAAATTGGATCAAGATAATTTTATTGGCATTGAGATAGACATATAGATCAATAAAAGAAAACATAGAGCTGAGTATGGTAGTGCACACCTATAATCCCAGTAGTTGGGAGGCTGAGACAGGAGGATTTCAGGTTCATAGCCAGCCTCAGCAACTTAGTGAGGCCCTGTACAACTCAGTGAGACCTTGTTTCAAAATAAAAAGTATAGGGCTGGGAGTGTAGCTCAGAGGTAGAATACTCCTGGGTTCAGTCCCCAGTAACACACACACACACACACACACACACACACACACACAAGTGAGCGAGTGTATAGGGTCTTGAAATACATTCACAAATACATGGTCAATTAATTTTCAACAAAGGCACAAAGGCAATTCAGTGGAGAAAGGATAGTCTTTTCAATAAATGATACTGGAAAAATTGAATATCCATTTGCAAAAAACTTTAAAATTTGATTTGTGTATATAAATTAATTCAAAATTAATCACAACACTAATCTTTTAAAGCCTAAACTGAAAAACTTTTAGGAGAAAATCTTTTGAGATCAGGTTAGGCAAGATGTGATAATTCATAAAGACCGATAAAAGAAAAATTGATAAAATGACCTTCACCAAAATTAAGAACTTTTGCTCTTTGAAAAACTGTATTAAAAGAATGAAAAGACAACCCACTGAGGCAAGAGGAGCACAAGTTTCAGGGAGCCTGGGCAATTTAGTGAGACCTTGTGTCAAAATAAAAAATGAAATTGAAAAAAAAAGGCTGGGGATTTACCTCAGTGGTAGAGTGCCATTTCAATCCCCAGTCCTGCAACAACAAAAAAAAAGATAACTCACCAACTAGAAGAAATTATTCGCAAATCACATAACTGATAAAGGACTTGTATCCATAATGTATAAAAGAACACTCAAAAGGCAATAAGTAAATATCCTGATCAAAAATGGCCAAAAGAATGAACAAGCGCTTCACCAGAAGAGATATAGTGATGTCAAATAAGCATAGGAAAAATATTTGTTAGTTGTTAGGGAAATGTAAATTAAAACCACAATGAGCTATCACTACACACCTATGAGAATGGCTAAAAATACCAAGACTGACGAAAGCAAGCATTGACAAGTATGTATTCTGCTACATTACTTATAGGAATGTAAAATGGTAAAATTGCTTTGTAAAAAGGTTGCTGTCTCCCTTCCTTCCTCCCTTCCTGCCTTCCTTCCTTCCTTCCTTCTCTCTCTCTTTCTTTGTACTGGGAATTTAATCCAGGGGTGTATATATATATATATATTTTTTTTTTTTGAGGTACTGGGGATTGAACCCAGGGGCATTCTACCTCCAAGCTACACCCCCAGCCCTATTTTTTGTTCTTTATTTTGTAACAGGGTCTCACTAACTCGTGGAGGGTTTCACTAAGTAGCTGAGGTTGGCCATGAACCCGGATCCTCCGGTCTCAGCCTCCCAAGTACTGGGATTACAAGCTTAAGACACCATGCCCAGTTTATTTATAATTTTTGAAACAGGGTCTTGCTAAGTTGTCCAGGCTGGCTGTCCTCAAACTTGAGATCCTCCTGTTTCAGTCTCCCAAGTACTGAGATTACAGGCATGCGCCACCACATCTGGCCCGGCAGTTCCATTAATCAGTTAAACTGGGAGCCAGGTGTGGTGGCACACGCCTGTAATACCAGTACTTGGGAGGCTGAGACAGGAAGAGTGCAGGTTCAAGACCAGCCTCAGCAACTCATTGAGACTCTCGGCAACCTAGCTGGACCCTATTTTTTTTTTTTTTTTTTTGCGGTACCAGGGATTGAACCCAGGGGCATTCTACCTCCGCGCTACACCCCCGGCCCTATTTTTTATACTTTATTTTGAAACCGGGTCTCATGAAGTTGCGGAGGGCCTCACTAAGTAGAGAGAGAGAGAGAGAGAGACAGACAGACAGACAGACAGACAGAGAGCTGAGGCTGGCCGCGAACCCAGATCCTCCGGTCTTCACCTCCCAAAGTACTGGGACCACAAGCATGCGCCACCACGCCCGGCCTGCTAGACCCTATTTCAAAAACAAAAAAATTTCTTTAAAAGGGGATGCGGGGGGTGTAGCTTACAGGTAGAATGTCCTTGGGTTCAATTCCCAGTACTGAAAAAACAATAAACAAACAAAAAAGTTAAATAGGGGCTGGGGTTATAGCTCAGTGGTAGAGCACTTGCTAGCATGCTTGAGGCCCTGAGTTCAATTCCCGGCACCACACACACACAAACATATATGCCATATAATGAATACAAATTATCCCTTTTACTTCAAGATATTTGTTCAAGATAAAAAATATTATACACCCACACAAGGGCTTATAGAAGAACTTTCATGGCAGCTGTATTGATAATAGCCAAAAACTAGAAATAACTCAAATGCCTATCAAGAGATGAATGTATAAAGCCAGCCCTCAAAAGAAAATACTTGCAGTATGCTTGACTTTACGTAAAACTTTAGAAAATGCAAACTAATCTATAGTGACAGTAAACAGATCCATGGTTTCTGTCTGGTGAAGAAAGAGGCAGGTGTGGGGTAAGTTTCATAGAAGGACATGAGGAAACATTTGCAGGTGATAGATATGTTTGTTATTTCTTGATTGTAATTATGATTTCACAGGTGTAGATAGATGTCAAAACTAATCAAATTGTATACTTTAAATATGTCCAGTTTATTGCTTCAATAAGAGTTTCAATATACCTCTCAAAAAATGTTTTTTAAAGAGAAAGAGATGGCTGGGCGTGGCGGTACATGCTTGTAATCCCTGTACTTGGGAGGCTGACACAGGAAGATCACAGGTTCGAGGACAGTCTCAGCAAGTAGTGAGACTCTCATCAACCTAGAGAGACCCTGTTTCAAAATAAAAATATAAAATAGAGCTGGGGGTATAGCTTGGAGGTAGAATGCCCCTGGGTTCGATCCCCAGTACCACAGAGGGGGGGGGGACATCTGTAATCCTAGAACCTGGGAGGCTGAGACAGGAGGATTGCAGGTTCATGGCCAGCCTCAACAATTTAGTGAGACCCATTTATCAACTGAGGGAGACCCTGTTTCCAAACAAAAGATTAAATTTAAGAAAGGGGCTGGTGGTATAGCTCAGAGGTAGAATACCCTTGAGTTCAGTCCCCAGTAGAGAGAGAGAGAGAGAGGGAGAGAGAAGAGAGAAGAAAGAAGAAATAAAGAGAAAGAAAGAAACAAAGAAACAATGAAACAAAGAAAGAAAGAAAGATTTTGGAAGGAGAGTGTTCCTTGAAGTGGTGGAAAAAAAGAGTACTAAGATTAGAGTTGGTTGCTGAGGCTGGCCTTGAACTTGTGACCCTCCTGTCTCAGCCTCCCAAGTACTGGGATTACAGGAGTGCTAGGATAAGACTTGGATGGGGGAAGGAGTGTCCCATTTGCCATGGTTCTTGCTGGTTTCTTTGCTGGGGCGTCCAGCAGGTGAGATTATTTCTTTTGCTCAGATGCTGTCCATTTTGTCTGTAGAGTTGACAGCATGACGTTCTGCACAGTGACCTGGAGGAGATTGACAGAAGGCTTAAGGAAAGTAGATTAGTTTTGAAACAGTTGCTGTGCGGGTGTGTAAATCTAGACCCAGAACTCTGGGCGTCTGGATAGAATTGGTGTTCCTGTTGATAATGGAGTCCAAGAATCTACAATGATGCCTCTTCTGTATTAGGTAACTTTCTGTAGTACGGGGCAGTAGTACAGGCAGAGGAACTATCTGAGCATCAGATTTCTTTTTTTTTTTTTTCGGAACTGGGGATTGAACCCAGAGGCATTCTACCTCTGAGCTACACCCCCAGCCCTATTTTTTACTCTTTACTTTGAAATAGGGTCTCACTAAGTTGCGGAGGCCTCACTAAGTAGCTGAGACTGGCGGCGAACCTGCGATCCTCCTGTCTCAGCCTCCCAAGTACTGGGATTACAAGCATGTGCCACTACACCTGGCCATCAGATTTCTATGGCATCTGCTCCTCTAGTTTGCCAAGCATGCCAAGATCTCTCATATACTCATTCAGCAACTTTCTTTGTGTGTGTGTGTTGTGTGTGTGTGTGTGTGTGTGTGTGTGTGTGTGTGTGAGGTACTGGGGATTGAACCCAGGGGCATTCTACCTCCACGCTACACCCCCAGCCCTATTTTATTTTTATTTTGAAACAGGGCCTCGTTAGGTTCATGAGTCTCACTACTTGCTGAGGCTGTCCTCAAACCTGTGATCCTTCTGTCTCAGCCTCCCAAGTACTAGGATTACAAGCGCGTGCTGCCATGCCCAGCTCTTAACAACTTTCTAATGAGTTCCTTGGACTCAAATGTGAGGTATCATAAAAAATAAAATAGAGCTGGGAGTGGTGGCACACGCTTGTAATCCCAGTACTTGGGAGGCTGAGACAGGGGGATCAGCAACTTAGTGAGGCCCTCCGCAACTTAATGAGACCCTGTTTCAAAATAAAAGAATAAAATAGGGCTGAGGGTGTAGCTCGGAAGTAGAATTCCTCTGGGTTTCATCCCCAGTATCTAAATAAATAAATAAATAAATAAATAAATAAATAAAATAGGGCTGGGGATGTAGGTCAGAGGTAGAATGCCCCAGATTTCAATCCCCCAGTACCACAAGAAAGAAAGAAAGAAAGAAAGAGAGAGAGAGAGAGAGAGAGAGAGAGAGAATATATTAAATAATGTATCATTTATCCTATTAAAAGAGATTATCAGGGGCTTGGGTGTATGTGTTTCAGTGGTAGAGCACATGCTTAGCATGTACAAGGCCCTGGATACAATTCCCAGCACACACACACACACACACACACACACACACACACACACAGAAATTGGATCCATAATAATCAAGTGTCTTAATGTCTGCAGATATGTATTTATATACATATATGGAATATTAAGTTAGGAATCACATTACATTTACTTTGAAGGGAGATAGAAAAGTAAGAGGTTTTTTTCCACCTTTGTAAATCTGTTTGGAGTATAGAAGGCAATTCCTTGTGAGATGATGGTTCTGGGCTAGAATCCAGTCTACAGTGGTCATCCAGCTGACTATCAGTCTTCTGTCTTGGTGCCAGGGCACCACAGAAGTGAATGATAAACAGTAATAAAGAAAAAAAAAAGACATATCCATATTTTTCCTCTTCTGTGATTGTCATCCAAGAAATTTAAAATTTAAAATATGCACAAATACATAAGGGATGTTTCCTTTAGAGAAGAGAGAGAGAGAGAAAAAGAGAGAGAGAGAGAGAGAGAGAGAGAGAGAAACAAATCCCTAAGAGTTGAGAACAGAAATTGATGAGTTTGGCAGTGGGCTTTGGAAATGAGCAGTAATAGACAGCCAATGTGACTAAATGAAAAAAGAAGTTGCAAAGAGTCAATAGAACCAAAAAAGCAACTTTTTTTTTGGGGCATTGCACATAAAAATGAAGTGGTCTTGTTAAAGCTCCTGATAGTTTTCTTGTGACAATGAGATTTTTCTAAGAAGGAACAAAATGCAAAAGGGAACTTTGCCTGCAATATCTCTGAGCAGATAAAGTACCAATCTTTCTATCCTATGGGTAATAGAGATGTGTGTGTGTGTGTGTGTGTGTGTGTGTGTGTGTGTGTGTGTGGTACTTGGGATGGAACCCAGGGGCCTTCTACCTTCAGGCTATATCCCCAGCCCTATTTTATTTTTTATTTGGAAACAGGGTCTCACTAAGGTGCTGAGAGCCTAACTAAGTTGCCAAGACTGTCCTTGAACCTGCGATCCTCTTGTCTCAGCCTCCCAAGTAATGGGATTACAGGCGTGCGCCACTACGCCGGGCTAATTTTTTTAATAGGAATAGAAATGATGTGCCAGGCATTTCCTTAAAGCAGATCCTCTATTTAGCCATGATAAGTAATCTGACCAGGAATGCCAGATCACCTTTCATATAATTAAGTGTAAAGTATAAATCTAGCCAAATATCAGTATTTTGCCTACAATATATTGCCAAGAGAAATAGCTGAAACAGTAACAGAAATTAAGAGAGGTTCCATGAATCAGCCCCTTAAAAATGAAGAGGGATGGTGCTGGAATTCATAATTTTCTCCAGTTTTTTGGAACCTTAACTTTTTATTTTAAAAGTGAAGTTTCATTATGTTGCCCTGGCTGGCCTTGAACTCCTGGGCTCAAGCGATCCTCCTGTCTCAAATTCCTGAGTAGACATTTTTGAACTGGCAGCTTTCCCAATTTATCTCAAATTATAGCACAGAAGCAGACACCTGCTCTCATTCCACAAGCGCTTTACTCTGGGTCTAACTGAACCCCTGCTGAGCTGCCTGCCCTATCTACAGAACAATAGGATTTTCCTTCATCCCTTCAGGTAAGCCTGCTGGCCTGCCTGAGCAAATTCTGGCTCCCTACCCAGGAAGTCTGATCATTGTGCCTGGCTGGGGCTTTCACAATCAAGACAGGAAATTTTTGCCGTATTCTAAATGCGCTCTCATTATTTTTTATTTAGATAAATTGTTAGAGGCTGGGCGTGGTGGTGCATGCCTGTAATTCCGGTACCTGGGAGGCTGAGACAGGAGGAGGATCACAGGTTCAAGACCAACCTCAGCAATTTAGCGAGACTTTCATCAACCTAGCGAGACTCTGTTTCAGAAAACAAAACAAAAAATAAGCCGAGCGTGGTGGTGCACTCCTGTAATCCCAGTACTTGGGAAGCTGAGACAGGAGGATCGCATGTTTGAGGACAGCCTCAGCAAGTAGTGAGATTCTCTTCAACCTCATGAGACCCTGTTTCAAAATAAAAAATAAAATAGGGTTGGGGTGTTGCTTGGAGGTAGAATGCCCCTGGGTTTAATCCCTAGTAGCAGACAAAAAAAAAAAAAAAGACAAATGATCAGAGATCAAAGAATACTTATATAAAAGACTTTAAGTCACCCTTAAGACAGATTGTTTTGCGAATTACTTGTGATGACTTGTGCAAAACTTCCCCTCCCAAAGGCCACCTGCTCTCCTCTCCTCACTCAATCTTTAGTCTGTTGGTGTCCTGAAGGATAGGTCTGCAGAGCCTTCAGGGAAACCTTCATGAAAACAGGTTTTCTCAGTTGAGCTTCTGGTATGGACCTCTGTGAATGTATGATTTTACTCTCTGCACTACATGCCTGTTTTGCTGCAAATCAGTCAAGTTTGGGATTGCATCACCATCTGACTACTTCAGCCGACCATTATCTCCTGTGTCCAATGGGTCCTGGGAATCACATTGTCCAGCATACTGGGAAAGGCACTATGAATAAGATGGATGGGGTCCCTGCCCTAGGGAAGCTTACATTCTAGTATGTTGACTATAGCTCCGCACTAGATGTTGATAAGAAACCACTGTGGGCACTTTAAGCAAAGGATTCTTGAGTAATCCTATGAATCAAGTGGGGCAAAGAAATGTTAGGAAGGGAAAAGTAGAATTAGAGTACTGATCCCAGGAAAGCCATCTGGGTTAGGGAGCCAGAATTTGCTCAGGCAGGCCAGCAGGCTTACCTGAGGGGATGAAGGAAAATCCTATTGTTTTGCAGATAGGTAGGGCAGGCAGCTCAGCAGGGGCTCAGTTAGACCCAGAGTAAAGCGCTCTTGGAATGAGAGCAGGAGGCTGCTTCTGTGCTATAATTTGAGATGAATTGGGAAAACTGCCAGCTCAAAAATGTCTCCTCCACAGATGTCTAGAAAAATGTGAATGTTTACTTCTCTTGGGAGAGTTAGTAGTTAAGAGCACGGACTTTGGAATCACACATACTCGTTTGTGAATTGCAGTTCTGCAACTAAATATGTGACTTTGGAGAAGCCTTCTCTCTTAACCTCATCTATAAAATGGGAATGATCATGCTCTCTCACAAGTTTTTTTTAAATAAGACATAAAATGAATTATTATAAGCCAAGCACTAGCACAAGCACCCAGAAATAGTAAATATTCAATATGTGATATTCTCTCCCTCTCCCACCCTGTGTTGGGATTGAATGCAGGATGTTCTACCACTGAGCTAAATCCCCAGCCGTGTGTGTGTGTGTGTGTGTGTGTGTGTGTGTGTGTGTGTGTGTGTGTGTGTTAGTTACCGGGGTGTTTCTACCTCTGAGCTATGCCCCTAGCCCTAGTTTATTTATTTTGAAATAGGGTCTCACTAAGTTGCTCAGGCTGGTCTTGAACGTGTGATTGATCCTTCTGCCTCAGCCTCCTGAGTACAGGAATTACAGGCATGAGTCACCACACCTGGCCCCAACCTAGTTGTTTTTTTGTGGTTTTTTTTTTTTGAGCCTAAGTTGTCCGGGGTTGACCTCAAACTTGCGATGCCTCTACCTCAGCCTTCCAAATCAATAAATGATATTCTTCATATTATTTATATCAAATGTTTTAACCAACATTCATTGAACTCTCACTGTATGCCAGGCCAGGCACTATACTAGTTATGGTGTAACAGAGAAGACAGTTATGGCAGCAACTGACTAAAGGAAAAGGTGAAAGGTGATATAAGAGATAGTTAAGGAATGAAACATATTTTTTTTATTTTTCCCACAGCAGAGAAAGGAGGGAGGGCATTCTAGGAAGGTGGAATAAAAAAGGTTCAATGTATGAAAAATGTTTTATGTCAGTCTCTCTTTTGAGATGAGGTGTAGAGAAGAGAACTGGACTGTCTGTCAGTCAAAAAGG
This sequence comes from Glis glis, assembly GCA_004027185.1. NCBI lineage: Eukaryota > Metazoa > Chordata > Mammalia > Rodentia > Gliridae > Glis > Glis glis. The sequence goes on from PVJS01039292.1 coordinate 17,756, forward strand.
TACTTCCTCCCAAATGCACCCTGTGCCTTCCATTCGCGGGGCGCCACACTACAAGTTTTTCTTGCAGTCTCTCTAGTAAATCCTTCTCCGCAGTCTCCCACACAGGGTCTTTCCTGGCTACATTATATGTTGGAATTCCTCAGGAATGCTGGTAGAGCTTTTCTTACTCATATGCTCTCCTGCATCTCATCCATTAGCAATAGTTTCCTAGGGGTTTAATGACTTATCTCTGGGGTAGATCTCTCTAATGATCTCTTTTGTGTGTGGTGGTGGTGGTGGTGGGGTTCTGGGGATTGAACCCAGGGATGTTCTACCTCTGAGCTACACCCCTAGCTCTTTTTATTTTTTATTTTGAAACAGGGTCTTTCTGAGTTGCTCAGGCTTGGCCTCAAACTCGCAATCCTCCTGTCTCTGCCTCCCAAGACTGCCAGCATACACCACCATGCCCAACTTCTTTGAACTATTCTTATTTCCAACTGATTCATATTTCCAATAATTTTAGTGAATATCTTCTTTTGGTTGTCTTATTGAACACCTCAAAATTAGAATGCCCAAAACTAACTTATCTCTTTCCGTAGTTCCATCCAATGCACCACCACCTAAAACCTGGCAGTGGTTCCTGGTTTCGCCTTCCCTTTCAGTCATCACATTTGACTGGTCACCAAGTCTGTTCCTTCTCCCTCTTAGTTATGGATGTCCCAACTCTGTTCACTTCCCTGTCCCCATTGAGTCCCCCACACCCTACCTAAACCATCAGTCCCCCACATTTAGTTCCCTTCTCATAGCAACCAGAAAATGCAAATCTGAGCCTGTCAATACCTTGTTTAAAAAACACTTCAAAGAAGGCTGGGGGTGTAACTCACACAAGGCCCTAGGTTTGATTCCTAGCACTACATTTAAAAAAGCAAAACAAAGCTGGGCGTGGTGGCGCACGCTTATAATCCCAGTACTTTGGGAGGCGGAGACCGGAGGATCCGGGTTCGCGGCCAGCCTCAGCTCTCTCTCTCTTTCTCTCTCTCTCTCTCTCTCTCTCTGTCTCTGTCTCTCTGTCTCTCTCTCTCTCTCTACCTAGTAAGGCCCTCCGCAACTACGCGAGACCCGGTTTCAAAATAAAGTATAAAAAAATAGGGCCAGGGGTGTAGCGTGGAGGTAGAACGCCCCTGGGTTCAATCCCCAGTACCGCAAAAAAAAAAAAAAAAAAAAAGCAAAACAAAACAAACTT
>PVJS01039293.1:0-18978 GCA_004027185.1 Glis glis
TGTGGGTTGGAGGATCCAGCCAAGCAAGGACACCACGTCATGAACTCGGATGGACACCCAGGCCCAGCTGGCAGCACCAGGGGTTCAAGGGGAAGGCTGGCCTCGCGGCGATGCAGATGACATGGAGGCACGGGAGAATTCCCAAGAGGAACTAGAAAAGCACGGCTGCCCTCCCAGTGGGATTAAGGCATGATGTGCCCCCAAACCACGGATGATAACCGCCAAGAGAGGACTGGCGATACACAGGCACTAGGCGCCAAACGAGCTGCTGAGGCGAGGCATCCAGGAGACTTGGGAATCCGTGTGTGGAACCCAAAGGTGTGGTGTATCCTGCAGCAGTCCCAAGAGTCCCCAGGGAGCAGCGCATTTATCGCAGCACCTGCTGGCAGCGCGGATGGAGCTCAGGAGGAGCCAGCGCTGTGGGTCTTCAGCGGCCTCCACTCTGCACCGAGCCTCCGCGTGCCGCCCTGCCCTCGCTCCCGCGCTCCGCGTGCCCTGCCCACATCACGCACTCTGGTGATGTCACAAAGGGCCAGCTGCACGCGGAGCACTTGGTCTCCAAGGGGTGGGATCAAGGACAGCCCTCTCGGCCTCTCCCTTTCTTCCTCTCCTTGGATCTGACCCACAGAACTCATAATGGGCGACTTTCTCGGTAGGCAAGGTGGCGGGCACCTCAGCCTGCCCTGTCCCCTGTCCCACCTTGTTCCCGCTGCTGAGCAGGAGCACCCCACTGCTGAGTGGGAGCACCTGGCCGACCACGCTCCGGTGCCGGAGACCTACCCGGCCTGCTGGCTCCCCTGCCTTGCGGCTATACGAGCTGGCCTCTGCAGAAACCCTCTCCTGCCGGCCACACACTCCACTCTCGGCGTCCTGACCACAGAGATATGTCTGGAGATCCCGCGGTCGCAGCCTGAGGTGTCCAACACCAACTCCTGCCCGTTGGACCCCCCAGCCCCTCAGGAAGCCTCTCCAGCCAGATGCCATCTCCTGCCTTCACCACCCCAGCAGGTAGACCAGGCTGCGGGCCCTTGCCAGCCTCTTCCTTGCCCAAATAAAATAGCAGTGAGGGCCCAGGAAGAGCCTCAGGGAGGGATGGAGGAGGAACTGCCCACCAGCTGCTCACCTCTCCATTCTCACAGGACTCGGGGAAGGAGGGGCAAGCCGAGCAGCCATGGAGTCCAGCAGCAAGCTGTCCTCCACCGACAGCCACCAGACACAGGCCCTGCAAGAGGACCAAGATGATGACAGCAGTGTTCCCTGTGCAGTCCGGGTGGGATCACGGTGACCAGCCCCCGCCTCCTAAGCTTCCCTGCCTGGAGATGGAGGAACACATCCATCCATTATATTCCTAAAGACGTGTTAAAGCCGTTTTGTAGTTTTTCTAAATATAAAAACAACTCATGCTTTTATGAACAGGAGGGAAATGCCTTCAGCTTCAATTGTTTTGTTACATATTTTAGTTTATTTTATTGTTATCTTCCATGTGACTAAACCTACAGTCTCTCTGTTGTATTGGTAATTTAACTCTGTCCTGAAATAGTTTCCTGCCAAATTTTTGTGAAGTAATATTTAAATATTTGTAATATTGTTGATTGGCTAATAAACTATTATTGGCAAAAAGAAAATACTGGTTCCAGTTAAAAATGATTAATAGGCAATTATTGGATGTATTTTAGATTTTTTTATTTCCCCCAAAAGATCCAAATTTTAGAGATTTTATTATTTCATACTTTGATTACTATTATATTAGTCAGGGTTCTGTTCAGAGGCAGAACCAATGTGACATTTATTTGAAGAATGGTCTCATGCAGTGACAGAGGAGAAAAATCCCAAGATCTGCTTAGGTAGGAGGCTGGAGACCCAAGAAAGCCAGTGGCGTCATTTCATATGAGTTTGAAAGATCAAGAACCAGGAGTGACATCCAGCGGCAGGAGAGATGAATGTCTCAGGGCAAGCACAGAAAGTAAATCTGACCTTCCTCCACCTTTGGCTCTGTTCAACCCCTTGATGAATCGGATAGTGGCCACCCACTTTGGGGAGGGACATCCCTTTCACTGAGTTCATAAAATCAATTGCAATTCTCTTCCAGAAACAGCCTCACAGAAACACCCAGGAATCAAGTTTGACCAATTTGCTGGGCATCCCTCATCCCAGTCAAGTTGATACATTCAAAATAGCTGGGCTTAGTGGTGCATGCCTAAAATCCCAGAACGTGGGAGGCTGACATAAGAGGATTGCAGTTTGGAGAGCAGCCTTGCAGTTTGGAGAGCAGCCTCATCAACTTACTGAGATCCTTAGCAACTTAGTGAGACCCTGTTTCAAAATAAATACAGAAAAAGGCTGGGGGTGTAGCTTAGAGGTAGAATGTCCCTTGGCTCAATCCCCAGTAACAGTCTATCAATCAATCAATCAATCAATCAACAAAATAAAAAAATTAAAACCCCATCACAGATAAGGATTGCCTTCCATGTTATTAAATGGAATGTCCCTAACAGTTGATTTGATAAGGACTGATAAAAAATAAATAAATGTAAGAAGGCAGTGTAATTCGTTCCTATCTACTAGATACAAGGAAAACTAATGCTCAGACTCACATGTATACAAGGAAACGCCTGGTCAAAGTTGTGGGCACTGAAAAGTAACAGAAGCAGTTGGTTATTTGGCTCATAAATGGGGAGGGAAGTTTCAAAGTTTTGAGGAGGGTTGAGAAAGAGAGCTACTTAGGGAAGTCATACAGGTGGAGCAGGAATTCTCCTGCAGAAGTGGGGAAAAGCCTTTCCTTGAGGAGCAGCCTGGATCATGGGATTGTGGGGATCAGGGGTACTTTTAGACCAAAGGCATGATTTGATAGGCTGTATCAGTCAAGGACCCAACAGGAACCAGAGGGCACATTCAAATCAGGATAAGTTGGGGAGATGTTTGACAGTGTGACTCTTTACAGACTTGAGGGCTGGATATGAGGAAATCACAGAAAAGACTGTCTATACTGGGATAAGTAATAGCATTGCCACTATGAACCCTGGGCCTAGACAGACAAAGGGAGGGAACAGTAATGGAAACCACACTGGAGAGGTGTGAAGACGGGCCTTCTGTTAGGAATGTCAGACTGTAGGGACCTCCCAGATAGGAAGCAGAAGAATTAGTATCTGACCTGACTCTTCCCTCCTTCCCATCTCCTGCTGGATCTGACCACCTATACCAAGAGGCCAGGGAGCCTTTACTAGACTCCACAGGAGCCAGCCTCCTGGGGCACAGCAGGGTGGAATGTCACCTGGACAGAAGATATCCTACCCAGAGGATCTATAGTCACAAAGCTAAAACCCAGTGTGTCACGTTCCAGCTACCACTTGCTCATTAGCTGGATACCTCGGAATAAGTCCCTAAGTCTTCAAGTTTACCCATCGGTAAAATGAGGATTGGAGCAATATGTCTCATAGAGATATGAGAATAATTGAGACTCATATAAAGCATTTAAGACAGTGTCTTACATGCCCAATTTGTTTTAATCATTGCTTTTTTAATAAACAGGATAGTAACACAATTTGATTTCTTTTAAAAATCTAAGCAGTTTTTGCTGATGCATAGATTCATATAGATCAACACAAAAGCACACGTAAAATATTCCTTGAATCTTCACACAAACTCGACTCACTTGGGCATGGTGAAAGGTCCATGTTCTGATTAATTTATTCTTGAATTCCACAAATCATTTAAAGGAGAACAAATTTCATTTCATCTAAAATTATCCCCCAAAATTGAAAGGGAAAAAACCTGGCTGAACTCTTTTTTTTTTTTTTGAGCCAACTTTACACTAACTCCAAAACCAAACAAAGATAAAAACAACAAAAGAACAGTAGAGATCCATGGCTCTGTTGAGCATAGATACAAAAATTCTCAATGAAGTACCAGCAACCTGAATTCAACAGAACACCATAAATAACATAGAGCACGGACAGGGATGCTTCACCACATGTGAATCGATCAATGTGATACAACACAGAAACAGAATGAAAGACAAAAGCCATAGGATCATCTGAATAGATGCAGAAAAAGTCGATAAAATTCAATATTTCTCCATGGTAAAAACCTGCGACAAATTAGGTACAGAAGTAACATACTTCAGAAAACTACTTCAGAAAACTAAAGGCTACATGTACTGAAAAGGACCACAGGCAATATCATAATGAATGGGGGAAATCCTAAAGTGTGTCTTCTAATAGTAGGGATAAAACAAGGATGTCCACTTTCACCACTCTCATTTAATATAGAACTGGAAGTCATAGCAAGAGCAATAGGCAAGAGAATGAAGTAAAGGGAATCCAAACTGTAAAAGAACAAGTTCCATTATCCCTGTTTGTTGTTGACACAGTATTATACATAGAAAACCCCAACTTCTGCATCGAATAACACTCAGAACTGAAAAAGAAATGCAATAAAGTTGCAGGAGACAAAATCAACATACAAATACGTAGCATTTCTATGCAACCATCACCATCTTGCAAAAAATGAAAGAAATCAACCCCATTCACAACAACTAAAATGTAAAATATTTAGGAATAAAATGACCCAAGGAAGTAAAAACATGCCCACCCCGCGTCCCCAGCACTGGGGTGAGGTGTTCTCCGGGAGCGGGTACAAGGGCTCGCCCGCCCCGCATCTCCAGCGCCGGAGGGTCTCCAGGGGCAGGGCCAAGGGCTCACCTGCCCTGCATCCCCAGCGCTAGGGGGAGGGGTCACCAGAGGCGGGGCAAAGGCTCACCTGCCCCATGTCCCAAGAGGGGGGGATTGGGGACAGGGCCAAGGGCTCACTCGCTCCACATCCCCAGCGCCAGGATGAGGGGTTGTCCAGGTGCGGGGCCAAGGGCTTGCCCGCCTTGCATCCCCAGCACAGGGGTCTCCAGGGGCAGGGCCCAGAGCTCACCCGCCCTGCATCCCCAGCGCCAGTGTTCTCCGGGGGCTGGGCTGAGGACTCGCTCGCCCCTCATCCCCAGTGCCAGGGGGAGGGGTTCTCTGGGGTGGGGCCAAGGGCTCACCCACCCCATGTCCCCAGCGCCTGGGGATCTCTGGGGGCAGGGCTGAGGGCTCGCCTGCCCCGCATCCCCAGCGCCATGAGTCTCCCGGGATAGGGCCAAGGGCTCATCCGCCCCGCGTCCTCAGCGCCAGGGGGAGGGGTTTTCTGGGTCTGGGGCCAAGGGCTCACCTGCCCCACATCCCCAGCGCCAGCGTGTCTCCGGGGGTGGGGCCGAGGGCTCACCGCCTCCCCATCCCTAGCGCAGGGAGGATCATGAGTTTGAGGACTGCCTGGCAATATGGAGAGACTCCCTCTCAAAGAGAAATATAAGAAGATAAGAAGGAATAAAGAACATATACACAAAAATTCTCAATGAAGTACCAGCAATCTGAATTCAAGAGAACACCATAAATAACATGCAGCACTGGCAAAGATGTTTCACCATATGCTATTCAATAAATGTGATACAACAAAGAAACAAAATGAAGGACAACAGCCCTTTCACTCAGTTCACCAAATCAAATGCAATTCTCTTTCAAAACAGCCTCACAGATACACCCAGGAATCATGTTTTACCAACTTTCTGGGCTTCCCTCATGCCAGTAACGTCAATACATTCAAATTAGCTGGGCTTGGTGGTGCATGCCTAAAATCCCAAAACTTCAGAGGCTGACATAAGAGGATTGCAGTTTGGAGAGCAGCTTCATCAACTTACTGAGACCCTTAGCAACTTAGTGACACCATGTATCAAAATAAAGAAACAAAAAGGCTGGGGTTGTAGCTCAGACATAGAATGTCCCTTGGCTTAATCCCTGGTAACAATAAATAAATAAATGAACAAAATGGAACAACAACAAAAACCCCATCACAAATAAACGCTGTCTTCCGGTGTTACTAAATGGAATGTCCCCAACAGTTGATTTGATGAGTAGGACTTGATGCAAAATAAATAAAACAAAGAAGGCAATATCATTTGTTCCTATCTACTAGATATAGGAATGCTAATGTTCAAACTCACATGTATACAAGGAAACCCCTGGTCAAAGTTGTGGGCATTTAAAAGTAACAGAGGCAGTCCTTTATTTGGCTCATAAACGGGAAAGGAGGTTTCAATGGTTTGAGGAGGTTTGAGTAAGAGTTGCTTTGAGAAGTCATACAGGTGGAGCAGGAAATCTCCTGCAGAAGTGAAACAATTCACAGAAACACATGAGGACATATATACCTATCAGTAATAACCTTGGATGTAAATCAATTAAATTAAATGGAAAGATATTAAATAAAGAACCTCACCCATGTACCTGAAGGACTTAGAAAAGCAAGAATAAACCAAACTCCAAATCTTTAGAAGGAAAAAATAATAAAGATAAGAAGATAAATAAATATAAAGAAACCTCCACAACAAACACAAGAACAACAGTTGTTTTTGAAAGAATAAACAAAATTCACAAACCTTTCATTATATGATGAAGAAGAAGAAAAAAGAGAAAGAGACAAAAAGAGAGCGGGAGAGATAATTAAAATGAGTAAAATCAGAAATGAAGGAGATATTGTGATACCTCAGAAGTTCAATGAATCATAAAGTTCTACTATTAATGAGAATATCATAACAAATACAGGAAATGGATAAATTCCTGAATACATACAACATACCAAAATGGAATCAAGAAAAAATTTTAAAAATTTAAACTGACTAATAGTATGTATTGAGATTGAACCATAACTAAGAGTCCTATCTCGAGGTGGTCACTGTAGAGCACACCTGTATGCCCAGCTACTTGGAAGGATCAGGTAGGAGGATCATGCATTTGAGTCCTACTGGGCAATATGAAGAGACTCCCTCTCAAAAAGAAAAATGAGAAGAAAGGATGGAAGACATAGGCAAAGAAATACAAAGAAAAAAGACAGAAAAATCTCCCATTTAAAAAAGGTCCAGGATCTGTTTAATTTACTGCTGAATTCAACAAAACATTTAAAGGAAAACTAATTTCATTTCATCTTAAAATATCCCCAAAAATTGAAATGAAAATAACCTGGCCAAACTATTTTTTTCTGAGCCAGCTTTAACCTAATGGCAAAACCAGACAAAATAACAGCAGCAAAAGAACACTGTAGATCCATAGCCCTGTCGAACACAGATACAAAAATTCTCAAGTACCAGCAACCTGAATTCAACAGAACACCATAAATAACAAACACCATGGGCAAAGATGTTTCCCCATATGCTAATCAATAGATGTGATACAACACAGAAACAGAATGAAAGACAAAATACATAGATCATCTCAATAGATGCAGAAAAAGCATTCAATAACATTCAATATTTCCTCATGAACATACCTCAAAAAACATAACTCAAAAATCTAAAGGTTATATATAGTGAAAAAAACACAGAAAATATCATAAGAATGGGGAAAAGCCTAAAGTGTGTTCTCTAATAGCAGCAGTAAGACAAGGATGTCCAGTTTCACTACTCTTATTTATTATACTACTGGAAGGCTTAGCAAGAGCAATAGGCAAGAGAAAAAAAGACACTAACCATGTTTGTAGTTGATGCAACTCTATGCATAGAAAACCCCAAATACTGCAGCAAAAAAATGTCATAACTAGAAAAAAATCAGTAAATTTGCAGTATACAAAACCAACATAGGGAAAAAGGAGCATTTTGATACAACCATCATCAGCTTGCATAAAATGAAAGAAAACACCACCATTCACAGCAGGTTAAATGTAAAATATTTAGGAAAAATTTCAACCAAGGAAGTAAAAACTCTCTACAATGAAAATCATAAAACACTGATGAAAAATTATAAAGGACACAAAAGTATGAAAAGAGATCCAATGTTAATGAATTAGAAGTCTTAATATTGTTTAAATGACTCTTTTACCCAAAGTGAACTGTAGACATCAATACAACAGAAAAAGTTCTAAAATTTGTACAGAACCACAAATAACCCAAAGTGATCCTAAGAATAAAAAAAAAAGTTTAAAACCAAAACAAACCAAAAAAGCTGGGGCTCCATTGGAAGAGAGATGGAGGGATGAAGCTCTGCTGAGGACTAGAGCCCTCTGTCTTCTGGGCCACTACCATGAGTGTGACCTCAGGAGGGGTGTTGGGCTTCAGTGTTTTTTTCCAAATGCCCAAAAAGAAGTGAAGAGAACCTGGCTGCCAGGAAGGGATGCCATAGGTTGGATAGAGGTAGACGCACATCTTGGCTCCCAGGTAAGGGAAGAAGGTGCAAGGCCAGCCTGGATTAACGTTTTTCTGCCCAAAAGTATGACTGTGGGGGGGGGGAATACTTTAAAATTCCACACCTGGTAAAGGAGGAAATATTTAGCATTTATTGATTTGTGTATGGAAAACACTTGATATTTTATCCCTGTTGCATCTGGCTGCATAGTCCCTCCTCAAAGATACTACAAAACGGCAATGTTACACATTTTCGAAGGCCAACTAAACTCCATTCTGTGTTGTGATGTGCAATACCGTTTATAATATTTGTACAAGAAATGTAATATTAAAGCAACTAGTTCCTAATTCCCAAGTTCTGTATAGAATCACACAAGTTATTTATGGAGTGTTTGGATTGTAATTATGAATAGTTCTTCAATATGAAATTAATATTTCTAGTTGACTCAATTATATATTCCTAAAAAGGTGCTAAAATTGTATTAATTTTTTCTAAATAAAAATAGAAACCATGCTTCTATGGACACTAGGTAAGCACCTTCAGTTTAAAATTTTGTTAAATATTTTGGTTTACTTTATTCTTATCTTCCAGGTGTCTAAATCTCCAGTCTGTCTGTTGTAGTGGTAATTTAATCTGCAATGGAATAGTTTGCTGCCAATGATTTAAATTAAGTAATGTTTAAGTATTTGCAATATTGTTGATTGAATAATAAACTATTGAGTTGTGGGCAAAAACCAAAAATCCTGGATCTACTTAAAAATACATAAATAGTTGATTATTGGATGTATGTTAGCTTTTTGTTTTCCAGAAATATCTCAATTTTAGAAATTTTAATATTTCATAATTTGATTAGTACTATATTAGTCAGGTTTTTCACAGAGGATGAACAAATGTGAGATTGATTTCAGGAATGGGCTGATGCAATGATGGAGGTGAAAAATTCCATGATCTAGCTGGGTGTGGTGGCACATGCTTGTAATCCCAGCACTTGGGAGGCTGAGACCGGAGGATAAAGGTTCTCGGCCAGCCTCAGCTACTTAGTGAGGTCCTCCGCAACTTAGTGAGACCCTGTTTCTAAAAAAAGAATTAAAAATAGGGCTGGGGGCATAGCTCAGAGGTAGAATGCCCCTGGGTTCAATCCTGAGTACCGCAAAAAAAAAAAAAATCCATGATCAGCTATAGGTAGGAAGCTGGAGAACCAACAAAGCTATTGGTGTCATTTCATATGCGTTCGAAGGCTCAAGCACAAGGAGTGACATCCAGGGACAGGAGAGATGGATGTCTCAGTTCAAGCACAGAAAGTGAATCTGACCTTCCTCCACCTTCTGGTTCTGCTCAGCCCCTTGCTGAATTGGATAATGAACACCTACATTGGGCAGGGATATCCCTTCTACTCAGTTCACCCAATACAATGAGAATCTCTACCAGAAACAGCCTCACAGACACACACAGAATTTATATTTTACCAATTATCTGGGCATCCCTCATCCTAGTCAAGTAGAAAATTTAAAATTAGCTAGGGTTGGTGGCACATGGCTGTAATCCCAGTACTTGGGAGCCAGACATAGGAGGATCACAGGTTAGAGAACAGCTTCAGTAATTTAATGAGATCCTGTTCCAAAAATAAAAAATATAAAAAGACTGGGGGTGAAGCTCAGAAGAAAATTGCCCTAGACTCAATCCCCAGTACCAAAAAAAGAAAACAACAACAACACACCCATCACAGATAAGTATTGTCTTTCATGTTACCAAATGGAATGTCCTAACAGTTGATTTGGTGAGTAGAATGTGATAAAAAATAAATAAAAAGGCACTACCATTTGTTCCAATCTACTAGGTATCACATACAATAGTACATTCTCAGACTCATATGTATGCAACATAAGTTGTTGTTGTTGTTGTTGTTAAAGTTTTGGGCATTTAGAAACAGAAGCAGTCCTTTATTTTGCCTATAAATAGGGAAGGAGTTTTCGAAGGTTTGAGGAGGGTTGAGTAAGAGAGCTACTTTGAGAAGTCCTACAGGTGGAGCAGGAATGCACCTGCAGAAGTGGGGAAACCTTTCCTTGAGCATTCTGGGGCATGGGAGAGGCACAACCAGAAGGCACATTCAAATCAGGATAAGTTGGGGAGATGTTTTACAGTGTAACTCTTTACAGAGTTGAGGACTGGTTATGAGGAAACCAAAGAAAATACTGTCTATTCTGTGATCACTAATAGGATTGCTGCTATGAACCCTGGGCCTAGACAGACAAAAGGAGGGAACAGTGGAGAGGTATGAAGAGGGGCCTTCTGTTAAGAATGTCAGACTGTGGGGAACTCCCAGAAAGGAACCAGATGAGTAAGTATCTGACCTGTCTCTTCCCTCCTTCTTTCCTGGTGGATCTGATGCCTGATGCCAAGAAGCCAGGGAGCCTTTACTAGTCTCCACAAGAGCCAGCCTCCTGGGGCACAGCAGGGTGGAATGTCACCGGGACAGAAGATATCCAACCCACAGCTACCACTTGCTAGTTAGCTGGATTACTTTGAATAACTCCCTAACTCTTCATGTTTACCCATCTGTAAAATGGGATTGAAGCAATATGACTCACAGAGATGGGAGAATAAGTGAGGCTCATAGAAAGCACTTAAGGCAGTGTCTGCCATATAGTCCCTACTTATTACATGCCCAATTTGTTTTAGTCATTACTTTTTGGATAAACAGAACAGTAACACAATTTGATTTGTTTTAAACAGGTAAGCAGTTTTTGCTGATGCTGTATAGATTCATATAGAGCAACACAAAAGCACACGCAAAGTATTCCTTGAAACTTCACACAAACTCATCACTTGGAGCTGGTGTGTTATTTGATGAGAAGTAGAAGGGGGAGATCAGGGTCCAGGGTTGATGCTGTGTTGCTGTCCTAGTTGGGAGTACCATTGACTCAGAGGAGAAGATAAGGAGTCTGTTGTTCTGGGCAAGTGGAATGCAAGATCCCTACCTTGCTCTTTTGTTTTTCCTTCCTCTTCCCTGAAGACTCACCTGTCACCCACTCTACTTCTCTAACACTTATCTGCATTTGGACCTAAGAGCATATCTTTCCATTTTACTTCCTTGATTTACTCAATGCCAGCAAGTTGAAGGAGGTTTCTGAAAGGCTGGGAGGCCTCTAGAGGCTCTGTTCCTCATAGCATCATCATTATCGCATAGATTCTGATTTCTCCAAAGAGAGCTTTTTGAAATCTTCTTTGGGATTTCACTCGCATGTATTCAAGGCCCACTGGACCTTTGTACATTCATTTCCCTGTTTATCCATCATTACCATTCTATGGGGAGGGAATCTGACCCATGTTTTGTGTATGAAAAAAGTAAGTTTTAGTAAAGTTGATTAAAAAAAACTGGGTACACAACTGAATACATGAGGTATTCAACTTCATCCACCTAGGTGATAACATATTCATCTAGAATATGCATCTGCTTATGTTCTCCAGTGACTCATTTGTTGAACATTTAAATGCCTGTCACTGTGATAGATGGTGGAATAACACAGACCATCAGGGCCTTGTCCATCGTGATGAGCAGGGGTCACACCCAGAGGCATCAGTCCTACTAGAAGAGAAATGTGGGTAAAGAGATTGATTTGTTCTGAACGTGATAGTAAGATGTAAAGAATGTAACAGTTGAAATAATGCTAGGTATGTATGTAAAATGACCAATGCCAATCTCAAAGCCATGTACAGGAAGGGGTGGGAAAGGAGTGGGACCTAGAGGGAAGTGCTCCCAGAGTTGTGTGCATGTATGTTCCTATCGGTCTATATCTCAGAATGATGTATAAAAATACCAAATACCCAGGCATGGTGGCACATGCTTGTGATCTCAGTACTTGGGAGGCTGAGATAGGAGGATCGCAGGTTCGTGGCCAGCCTCAGCAATTTGTGAGGCCCTCTGCAACTTAGTGAGACCCTGTTTCAAAATAAAGAATAAAAAATCAGGCTGGGGGTAGATCTCAGAGGTAAAATGTTTCTGGGTTCAATCCCCAGTACTACACAAAAACAATAAAAAATAAAAGTAGTTTTTAAAAAGCTGGAGTCATCATGATACTTGACTTCAAAGCACACTACAGAGCTATTGTAACCAAAACAGCATGGTCGTGGTATAACAACAGACACATAGACCAATGGAACAGAGTAGAGAACCCAGAAATGGATACACCTTCCTACAGTCAACTGACTTTTGACAAACGTATCAACAACGTATAGTAGAGAAAGGATGGTGTCTTCAATAAAGATGCTAGCAAAATTGACTATACAAAAGAATAAGGATGAAACTAGGCCCCTCCTCTTGCTGTGAGCAAAAATCAACACAAAATGGATTAGTTGGCTAAATGTAAAGCCATAAACTATGAAATGACTATGGGGATAAAATTCAAGATGTTGGTATAGGCTATGATTTCTTAGATAGGACCCAAAAGGCACTAGCAAAAAAGTAAAACTAATGAAGTACATTTTAATCAAACTAAGAAGTTCCTGCACAGCAAAAAATAAATAAATGAATACATAAATAAATAAAAACTGATTCAAGAGACAACCTACAAAATGGGAGAAAATATTTGCAAATTGTTCATCTGGTAAAGAATTAATATCCAGGGATATATAAGAAATTCAAAAGCTCAATACCAAAAGAACAAATGATCCAATTAAAAAATAAGCTAAATATCTAAAGAAACAATTCTACAAAGAACATCTACAAATGGCCAAGTATAGGACTCTCACTACTAGAAATCCCACTAATCATCAACACAATGCAAATCATATCCACCTGGTGATATTATCTCACCCAAGACAGAATGGCTGTCTTCACAAACACAAACACAAACACAAACACAAATGCTGCATTTGTTGAGCATGCAGAGAAAGGGGCACTCTCATATACTCTTGGGGGGGAATGTTAATTAGTACAACCATTTATTATGGAAAACAGTAAAATAATTCCTCAAGCAAAGTAAAACTAGGACAACACGAGGACTACCCTATGGTCCAGCAATTCTGCCAGGGGGTATCTATCCAAAGGAGAACTCATCATGCCAAAAAGATACACGTGCTTCTCCTTTTCTTGCAGCAGTATTCACAATAGTTAATATACGCAATCAACCTACATACCCATGAGTGGATGCATGGGTAAAGAAAATATGGGAGATATACACAGTGGAATATTATTTAGCTATTAAAAAAACATCATTTGTAGGAAGATGGATGGGACTGGAGGTCAGTATGCTACTCAAAGAAAGTCAGACACTGAATGAAAAAACATCACATGTTCTCACTCATTTGTGGAGAATAAAAGCTCAACCTTGTGGAAGAATGGAAGAGTAGTCCCTAGGGACTGGGAGGGGAGGGGTGGAGGGAGAGCAGAAAGAAGTTAAAGAAGGAGCTCTAAAATCACAGAGAGAAGGACTGAGGTCTGTTTTTCTTTCCACAGGGGGAAACTAACGGCTAAATAATCTTGATGTATTTCAACACGACTAGAAGATTATGAAATTCCGAGCACATTAAAATGATTAACGTTTAAATGGATAGAAATGCTTATTACCTTGATTTGATTATTGCACATTGTGTACACGTGTCAAAGTCTCATAATGTGTTCTATAAAGATGTACAAATATTGTGTCTCCATAAAAATAAAAAACAAACTGGTGGCCAAAATAATATAGAAGAGAGCTGTAGTTTGGGGTGAAATAAGCTGAACTCACATCAATGACCCTGAAGCCCACTAGAAACCACATTAAACAAGTAACTGAAACTCCTGCCTATCGGATCATATTAGAATGAAGTATGAATGGAGGGAGGCCCGCTCCCTCATGTGTGGGTCAGCATGGTGGTTCCCACCTGCCTCCTGCCACCATGCCTCTATTGCACCAGTCTAGCCTCCTGCAGCCCACAGGGCCACTCCTTAAACTTAGGCCGATCACCTGTACAGAAATCTTTATTCAGTGATATCCATCATGGTAAGACCACACTCCAAACTTCTACCTTGATCACCTCCATTTTCAGTCATGCATCCTGCCATTTCCTCTGACCCCCAATACTCAGCATGCTGGCTCTCAGCTCTACTAAACTTGGTCCTGCTTTGGAGCTATGTTGCCTTTGAAATGCTGTTTTGTCTCCTGAGATACAGAACAGGATTCCTTGCTAATCTGCATTGCACATTGAACATGGCTTCTTGCGTTTTGCTTTCTGCATCTAGGATTTCATGCTGCTCTTTCTTGGCCTGCACTCCACCCTACTGTCCTCAGCAAGCGCTGCTACATGGCCCATCTGAAGTCGCCCTCCTCCAGCATGGTTCCCTTTTCACTGTTCAGACTCATATAAGCACTTACCTTCTCTGAAGCTGCTTTATACCTTCACCCATGATCGTTTTCATCCTTCCCTGTTTTGAACATGTTCAATGAGAAAGTGGATTCCACATGGATAATGGCCCTGATCCATTGGCTTCTGTGGCCTTCCAAAACCAGTGATTGTGCATTGCATGTAGTAGATGCTCAATACACACACACACACACACACACACACACACACACACACACTGAGCAAATTAAATCAATGCCTACCAGCAAGCAAAACAAGAACTGTAAATTCCACAACATCCTAGTGCAACCTTCCCTCTTCTCTTTCTTGATTAACTTTACACCAATTAGAACTTTCAAAACGATCTATGGAGATATGTAATAGTACTGGGCTTCCATACAAGTCACAAGCAGCACATGCTCAACAGCTATGGTTATTTCAGTACGAATTTTCAGCAGGACCTGGACTCACTGGGAGCCACATTCAGTTTCTTCTCTCTTCATTGAGGGTCAGATAATAGACCATTTTCCAAATCTAATTTGTTTTTATGTTCCATCAGGAGGCAGGATGGACACAGTAAAAACTTGACTCACTGTCTTCCTGTCCTGCTTGAACAGCAAAGTCATTTATAAAGTACACTGATTGTCCCCTCTGATCCCTGACATACTCGGTGGCCCTTGTGTTGCCTCCAACAGGATGGACAGGCCCCACATACTTTTCATCTGCTTCTCCCCCTTTCACGATAACTTCATGAAGGCCATCGCCATTTTAATATAGTCTAGGATCTATTTGGAGGTTTATAAACCTGGGGAAATGAGTTTGTGTTCTACAGTGTAGACATGGGTGTTTTGATTAATTTGCAGGGCTGATTCCCTCAGGAAAAGGAGATTCTGCTTGAGCTTTTGGCTATTTTTCAATTGTTTAGAACTCTTGGGCTTGACTTTTGGTTTTTTGTTTTGTTTTGTTTGGTTTGGTTTGGTTTGGTTTGTTTTGTTTTTGAGACAATATGACCTTTAAAGAGAAGCAGTCATTCTATAATATTGGGAAAATTGAACTCAGATATGAGATGAAATTAGAATGAACATCACTATAAAAAGAGAGTCAACCAGAAATGGGAAAAGGAAAAGGTTGTGAAAGAAAAAGAGAGGGGTAGAGGAGAGAGATAGATTAAGAGAGAGAGAGAGGATTTGCTGATCATGTAACTGAGAACTGTAGAAATAGGTCTGGCTCAGGTCTGGTTTGACATAGGAGTTCACAAGATACCATCTCATTCTCTCTGCCTTTGAAGTCCATTTCCCTCTGTGTGTGTGTGTGTGTGTGTGTGTGGTGTAGTACTGGGGATTTAACAGAGAGGCATTCTGACGACAAACTATACCCTAGTTCTTTTTTCTTTTTTTATTTAGTGGTACTGGGATTAAAACCAGGACATTCTAATTCTGGGCCACACCCCCAGCCCTATTTTATTTTTTATTTTGAATCAGGGTCTTGCTAAGTTGCTGAGGGTCTTGCTAAATTGCTGAAGCTGGCTTCAAAATTGCAATCCTACTGTCTCAGCCTCCTAAATTCTGGGATTACAGGTGTGCACCACCATGCCCATCCTGCGTGTTCTATTTTCAGTGGGGCTGCCCCTTACATGGTGTGTGATATCTGCCACACTCTGGAACTTTCTATACCTTTCTATTCAAAGTCCAAGCTTCATATACACCTGCCCCTTTGCAGCTGGGGAAGGTCCTAGCTGCTTTCCACAACACTGAGAAGACAGCTAACACCTGAACTCACGATGCAGGAACTGGGGCCAAAACTTCTAGGGTAAAAATCCGCAGGCTAAATGTGCTTCTCAGGTCTCATCATATCCTATAGCTTCAGCACCATGGTTACCAATATCACAAGGCTTGCCCCAACCAGGACTTGCCCTATAAGAACTAGGGACATTCCCATCCATTCTAGTCCATAAATAACAAAGCCACAGCCCTAGCGCACCCTGTACGTGACCTGAGAGAACTAGAGATGGTCTCTTCTGTCTCCTAGAGCACCAGGAACATTGAAACAAGAGCCACAAGCCCAAACAACAGCTGCATGTGTCACAGATAGCCCAGAGAATGTCTTCTCCAAAGCCCACACATTTGGGACAACCAGTGCTAGTGTCAAAAGCCCTGTCACCACAAGTACTGGGACCTTGCAAAATGGAGAAAATATCTGGGTCACACAGCTCCCGTAAAGTGGCTACCCATGCTACAAGGCACAAAACTATCTGCAGTCACTCCATAGGACCTTGAGAATGTCCTCTGTCCATACACAACTTTGTTGTTGTTCTTGTTTTTATAGTATTGGGGACTAAGCCCAAGGCATTCTCTGAGCTATACCTCCAGCCTGATTCTATGTTTTACTTTGAAACAGTGTCTCACTAATTTGCCAAGCTGGCCTCAGACTTGCAGTCCTCCTGTCTCATCCTCCCATGTATTGATATTACAGGTAGGTGCTACCATGCTCAGCCATCCCACAATTTTGAATCTACAGTACAACTATACCAGAGACCCCAGAATCACCTGTGCTCATCTGGGGTAAGGTCCTTTCCATCCTGCATCTACAGGTGCCATGGGCCCAGGTTTCACCTGTATTTATTTTGGGGGTATTAGGGAAAATCTATTTTCTTTAGTTCCGGGATCTTGACTTCTGTCACCAAAAACTTGGATTGAAGAAAGAAGGAGCCCTAAAATTACAGAGAGAAGGAATTAGTTCTGTTTTTCTTTGCACAGGGGGGAAACTATTGGCTAAACAATCTGATGCATTGCAATACTACTAGAAGATTATGAAATTTCCAGCACATAAAAATGTTTACTTTTGTTTTTTGTGGTACTGGGGATTGAACCCAGGGGCATTCTACCTCCAAGCTACCCCCCAGCCCTATGTTTTTTATTTTGAAACACGGTCTCACTAAGTTGTCCACAACTAAGTAGCTGAGGCTGGCCACGAACCTGCAATCCTCCTGTCTCAGACTCCCAAGTAGTGGGATTCCAAGCGTGCGCCACCATGTCCAGCTAAAAAATGATTAACGTTTGAGTTTATGGAAATGATTATTACCATTTGATTATTGCACATCATATACTTCATCTACCACAGTTCGCCTCTGTCACATCGTGTGCCACAGCCCCGCCTACGACACATCATCCTGCACAGCCCTGCCTCCGACATGTCATCCACCACAGCCCTGTTTTGGACTCCTCATCCACCACTGACCCTCTTCAGACAGGTCAACTTTCATAGCCCTGCCTCTGAACCCACATCCACCAAAGCCCCGCCTCCAAACATCAACCGCCACAGCCAGGTCTCCAACAAGTCATCTGCCACAGCCCCGCCTCTGACACCTACCTATCTGCCACAGCCCCGCCATGACACATCATCCACCACACCCCACTTCTGACATGTGATCCACCACAGCTCCTCCTTGGACAACTCTTCCACCACAGTCCGGCCTCTGAAGCATCATCGACCACAGCGCTGCCTCCGACGCAAGATCTGCCACAGCCCCGCCTCCAACACATCATCCGAAACAACATCTGCCACTGCCCGGTCTCCGACACATCATCCGCCACAGCTTCCCTCGGACTTCTCATCCGACACAGCCCGGTCTCTGACACATCCTCCACCACATCCGGGCCTCTGATACATCATCCGCCATAGCCCCTCTCCAACATGTCATCGGCCATGGCCCCGCCTCGCACATGTCACCCGCCACAGACCATCCCCTACGCATCATTCACCACAGCCCCTCCTCTGACACGACATTCACCACAGACCCGGCTCTGGCACCTCATCCGCTTCAGCCCTGCTCAGGACACGTGATCCCGCCATCCGGGTCTTCAACATGTCATCTACCACATCCTGGCCTCCAAAAAACAGACACCACAGCCCTCCCTCAGACACTTCAACCACCGCAACTTTCACCTCATCCGCCACAGCCCCGCCCACTACATATTATCCACCACATCCCCCCTACACCTCATCCACCACAGCCCCGCCTCCGACACATCAACCGCATGGCCCCGCCCACTACACATCAACAGCTACAGTACCACCTCCGAAACATCAACGGCCACAGCCCCGCCTCCGACATCAACCGTAATAGCCCCGCCCACGACACATTTCCACCACGGCCCCGCCCCCGACACGTCAACCGCTACCGCCCTGCCTCCAAAACATCAAATGCCACAGCCCTGCCCATGACACATCACCCACCACATCCCCAACCCCAACACCTCATCCTCCACTGCCCCACCCCTACACCTCATCCACCACCGTCCTGCCTCGGACACCATATCCACCACAGCCCCGCCTATGACATATCACCCACCACAGTCCCGCCTCGGACACCATATCCACCACAGCCCTGCCTATGACATATCACCCACCACAGTCCCGCCTCGGACACCATATCCACCACAGCCCCGCCTATGACACA
>PVJS01039294.1:0-18977 GCA_004027185.1 Glis glis
TGTAGCTCGGAGGTAGAACGCCCCTGGGTTCAATCCTCGGTACCGCAAAAAAAAAAAAAGAAGAAGAAGAAGCCAGGCGTGGTGGTGCACACTTGTAATCGCAGTACTTGGGAGGTGGAGACCGGAGGATCCGGGTTCACGACCAGCCTCAGCTACTTAGTGAGGCCCTCTGCAACTTCGTGAGACCCGGTTTCAAAATAAAGGATAAAAAATAGGGCCCGGGGTGTAGCTCGGAGGTAGAACGCCCTGGGTTCAATCCCCGGTACCACAAAAAAATAAAAAGAGCATTCTTTAGATACTTGATTGAAAATTATTTTATATACTTTTACCTATTGATATAGTACTTTTAATTTTCTAATGTTTTCCTTTCAGGTTTTTTAATATCCCAGTTCTAAGAATACACTGGTAACTGTTCTTATAAAAACAAAAGGAAATCATGAAGAAATGTTTTAATTGTTGAAACTATAGTTGAAATCATGGCGACATCAGCAAATCTGGATATCGGAGCCCAGCTGATAGTGGAAGAGTGCTCCAGCAGTTATAATCTCTCTGGCATGCCGGACATTAAAATAGAGCATCCACTGGACCCAAATTCAGAAGAAGGATCAGCTCAGGGTGTTGCCATGGGAATGAAATTCATATTGCCTAACCGATTTGATATGAACGTGTGTTCGCGATTTGTGAAGTCCTTAAATGAAGAGGATAGTAAAAATATTCAAGATCAGGTTAACTCTGACCTGGAGGTGGCATCTGTCCTATTTAAAGGTTGAAAGTTATGGTATAAATATATGCATTTGCTTTTGTTTATTTGGGTCGAGTTTTTTTGTTTTATTTCAATTTGTTTTCCATCATAAGATTTGCAGTTTGGGAAGTTTGGAAATCATCTTTTAATAACATTTTCTAGACTCTTACAGAAACCAAACTTAAATAATTTCATGCTCTATAATGTCTATTTTAAAGGAAGTACATATTGACTTTTTAAAATTGTGTTGCCTAATCTTTAATTATAAATTCTCTAATGAAGTTTTTATTGTACCTTTTAAAATCATAGAAGAAAAAATTCCTTGTTCCTTCTTGAAATGGATTAGCCAAATATTCATTAGCTAAATACTCTGTTCCTTGAATATTTAGTTTGCATGTACTTCCAATGCTTTAATTCAGTAGTTAATCATGCTTTAGACTTATTTCTATAATGATCTATTTAACAGTAAAACTAATTATTATTATTAGAATAAAATTGCTCAATATTAATGCTTTTCTTTCTGGAACTTTCACTATGGTATTATAGATATTTATGACAAAAAATTAATATCGTGATAAACTCTTATACATAGAAGCTATTATACCTCATGCATTTCTTTTTTAATGTCAACATTGATGTAGAACTTTTATTGAAATGCTTTGTCAAGAAAATATTGTTTAATGTGTTTAAATGTATTTTACTTAGCTGAATGCAATATCCATACATCTCCTTCTCCTGGAATTCAAGTAAGGCATGTCTATACTCCCTCTACAACAAAGCATTTCTCACCCATAAAACAGTCAACTACTTTAACCAACAAACACAGAGGAAATGAGGTCTCCACCACACCTCTGTTAGCAAATTGTAAGTATTTGCTACCCAGATATGAAAATATTGTTATTACTAGTATAATAGTTTTAAGAGTTTGACTTTGAAACATTATTTTCATTAAATGAATATTTGTTCTTTGAAAGCTTAAGTGATGCCCTGATAATTTTAGTACTTTAAAACTTTTTCATTTATTATTACGTTTAAATATTTCATGTTATGTTTCTCTGTTGAGAACAAAGACAGATGGAAATACTAATAATTAAAACCTTTATAGTTTTACTATAGAAATAGTGAGTTATTATTAGTTTTTTGCAAATTAAGATATTGTCAGTATAAGCTGGTGCATGCCTGTGATCTCAGTACTTGGAGGCTGAGACAGGAGTATCTCAGATTCAAGGACAGCCTCAGCAAGTAGCGAGACTCTCAGCAACCCAGAGAGACCTTGGGAATGTAGCTCAGAGGTACAATGCCCCTGGGTTCAGTACACACACACAAACACACACACACACACACCAAAAGATATTGTCAGTGTTTTTGTGTTCTCAGAGTACAGAGCTTCATATTTTACTTAAAAACTAGATAATTGATCACCAAATGAATTTGTAGTAAAAGCTGAGTGGTTTATATTATAATAATGCATTTGAATATAGTATAAATATGAAACCACCTTTTTAAAAACTGAATTCACAATTTTTTTTTTTGTGGTACCGGGGATTGAACCCAGGGGCATTCTACCTCCGAGCTACACCCCCGGCCCTATTTTTTATATTTTATTTTGAAACCAGGTCTCACAAAGTTGCGGAGGGCCTCACTAAGTAGCTGAGGCTGGCCGCGAACCCAGATCCTCCGGTCTCCACCTCCCAAGTACTGGGATTACAAGCATGTGCCACCACTCCCGGCTACAATTTTTTTTCTTTTTTTGCGGTACCAGAGATTGAACCCAGGGGGGTTCTACCTCTGAGCTACACCTCCAACCCTAGTTTTTATCCTTTATTTTTTTTTTTTTTTGAAACCGGGTCTCATGAAGTTGAGGAGGGCCTCACTAAGTAGCTGAGGCTGGCCGCGAACCCGGATCCTCCTGTCTCCGCCTCCCAAGTACTGGGATTACAAGCGTGTGCCACCACGCCTGGCTACAATTTTTAAAAAATCTAGAATCGTGGGCCGGGCATGGTGACGCACGCTTGTAATCCCAGTACTTTGGGAGGCGGAGACCGGAGGATCCGGGTTCGCAGCCAGCCTCAGCTCTCTCTGTCTCTGTCTCTCTCCCTGTCTCTCTCTCTCTCTCTACTTAGGCCCTCCGCAACTTTGTGAGACCCAGTTTCAAAATAAAGTATAAAAAATAGGGCCGGGGGTGTAGCTCGGAGGTAGAAAGCCCCTGGGTTCAATCTCCGGTACTGCAAAAAAAAAAAAAAAAAAAAGTAGAATCGTTGAAGAAGTAAAGTTTTTCAATAAACTAGAAAATCTTCTATGCAATATGGATATGTGAATGAAGAAAAACTCAGTTACCAATTTGATGCTAATAACTATATTTGAGGATATCATGTAAATGCATCTATATTCTAAAGCCTAGTGAAATCTTTACCTTGGAAATAGCAAATCCCTTCTGATTTCTGAATCACATGCTATCGTAGTTGAGCCAAGGAAGAATCTTCCTTTAGGACTCTCACTCCACCGATTGGCCATTTCTGGTATACTTAAATAAAGTTGTATGTGCCTCACAATTGCTTTACTTTTTGTATTAAGATTACCCAATCATATCACTGAAGCCAATGATCAAGCAATACTAATATTTTAGGAGAGCTCTCTACAATAGAGATTGTCTTAAAATAGTCCAACCATAGAATCTTTGAGCTGAAAAGAAATAGCTACAGATCATCTGGTTCACATCCTTCATGTTATAAACAAAAATCTTTAATTGGTTATCTAAGATCACACAGCTAATTAACCACAACCTGGTCTGTAACTCAAGAATTTACTCTCAAGGCCAGTTTTCCATTTATGACCTCACTCCTTAAAAGGTTAAAAAGAAAACCTATGGAATCATGAAATAAAAATATTTAGGACTTAAGAAACGTTGCAGACAGTGGTATATTCCCATGTTCCCAGCTACTCAGGAGCCTGAAGCAGAGGATCACTTGAGCCCAGGAGATCAAGACCAACCTGGGCAACATAGAGACCCTGTCTCAAAAGATAGAAAGCCAGGTGTGGTGGCACACACTTGTAATCCCAGTACTCGGGAGGCTGAGACAGGAGGATCACAGGTTCGCAGCCAGCCTCAGCTACTTAGTGAGGCCCTCTGCAGCTTAATGAGACCCTGTTTCAAAATAAAGAATAAAAATAGGGCTGGGGGTGTAGCTCGGAGATAGAATGCCCCTGGGTTTAATCCCCACTACCGCAAAAAAAAAAAAAAAATGATTGGACTTCAGTGGAATGAAAGGAGTGCTTTTGTGTCTTTTAGACCTATCTTCCTCATAAGTTTGGATATAAAGGTAGCATGTTCAAAATTAAGTACCTAAAACCATTTCTTTGGAATAAATTTTGTTGAAAATAACAATTTTCGATATCAAATTACCTTAAATGAACATACGAGTCAATTATCGGGTATAGAATGGGCACGTGCAATGTTAGAATGTACTTTAGATTAGATTTTAAAATGATGAAATGATAGTTTTCTTTTTAAAAAGAAGTTTGCCACACAAACACAATACATGGGATGATGAACATGTCCCCTTGAAGATAACACAGGAAGCATTTCATGGTATTGTTTCAGCTTTGTCTGTTCACCAGCTGGCAGCACAAGGAGAGATGCTCTACCTGGCTACGCGGATCGAACAAGGTAATAGCCTGGTATTAAATATTTTATTCAAAACAAACTCATTAGGATTTATTAGATTTGTTACTGTTTTGTTTTGTTTTAGTACAGAAAAGCATATAGACAAAAACAAATAGTTGCATAATCTCACCAGGCAGATAACCCAAGGGATAGTTAAGAAAAATTAAGTAATATAAGGTATAAAAGTTATAGCTTTATTTACTACCTTTTCCCCAAAAGCAAACATTGTAAGTTTCATATGTTTTCAGAAAATTTTTCTAGAATACATTTCCATTTATATTTTGGGTTAAATGTGAGAATATGTATATGCTTTTTGTTATTTACACAAGCAGGAAAATATTAAGTGTAAATGCATTGTACCTTACTTTTTCCACTCAGTATTTTGAGAGCTTCCATATAAGCACATAAGGATCTATTTTATTCCTTTTAATTGTTCTTTGGTTTTGCATATTGCATGTGCATATACTGTGTTTCTTATTTTTTAACTATTTACCCTGGTGAATGGTTGATTCCAAATTTTGCTATTATATGACAATATTATTGGCATTCTTTTTAAATGTAGCCACTGGGTAAGTTTGCATATATATAACCAGATATTTGTCCTCACACCAGAATTAGTTTAGTTTCCATTTTCCTATACCTTCACTAACATAGAATATTATCAGGCCTTAATTTTCACTAATCTATGGATGAAAAATGGTATCTCACAGTAATTTCATTTACATTTTCTAAATTATGATCTTAGTTCGAGCATGGTTACGCACACCTGTAATTCCAGTATTTGGGAGGCTGAGACTGGAGGATTACAGGTTTGAGGCCAGCCTCAGAACTTAGACCCTTGGCAACTTAGCAAGTCCCTGTTTCAAAATAAAGAAAATAAAAAGGGCTGAGAATGTGGCTTGGAGGTAGAAAGCCCTGGGGTTCAATCCCTGGCACCACCCCACCACCACCAAATTATGATCTCTCTGAAAATTTCTTTTTGTGTGAATTGCCTGCCATATATTGATTTATATGAGCTCTATTTAAATTAAGGAAATTAGCCTGTAGTTATTTATGTTACATATAGTTTTTCTCCAGTTTGTCATTTTTCTTTTGACTTCTTTTATGATGTTTTCAAAAAAGGCTTAACATTTTTAAGTGGTAAATTGTTATTTTTTTCTTTGTGACTTCTGAGTTTTTATCCTACAAAAAGATTTCCCACTCCTAAACTTGCCCATTATTATTCTAGATCTTCTGTTTTCCTTTTTTAACATGTCAACCTTTGACGCATATGGAATGTTTTGTTACAAGGAGGTAAAGGTCAAAGAAAAGATTACTTTTGGGCAGTTGTCCCAACATTGTTCATGGAATACAGGGAGCATGATCAGAGTTTTATTTTTCTTAATCATGTCAATTTCATTTGTTTATAAATGTTTGGAGGCTTCATTTTCAATCTACTAAATAAATTTAGGGGAAAACCTGTGAGTTCAAGGTGAGATTGTGTGATACTGTATTTCAGATAATTCAACCCTCATATTCCATTATATTAGCAAACCACATGAATGAAGGGCATTCACAGGCAACAATGTTAGCTGTAGAGACGAAGGTAGCTTTCATAAGATTTTGGAGTTTTTAAATACCTAATATTTATATAATTCTAAGGGATATCAAATAATTTTATTTTTATTATTATCCTTCCAACTATACATCAAGGTAAGCAAGATATCATTCTATGTATTTGAGAAATTAATTGACTTGCCCAGAGCCACACTGCTAGAATGTGTCAGAGCCAGAATTCAAATTCTGGTCTCCTGATCTTGAGACCACTGTTCTGAGACTGCCTTGTACCTAGTATTATGTCATGTCTGGTAGCTCATACTTTAATGAATAAGCTATATGAACCCAGCTATGTACATTGAGGCACATTTTAATACATTCAGACTGCAAATTGCAACAACACAGTAGAACTTAAGCAAATAAAAGTCAGCACAAAGTGCACTTCATTGAGCCATATAATCAACTTTTTGGAATGCCAGTAATTTCATAGTGATTGAATATGTGGTTGTTAAATTAGATCACAAAAATTGCTTTTCTTTTAAATAGAAAATGTTATCAATCACACGGATGAAGAAGGATTTACTCCTCTGATGTGGGCTGCCGCACACGGGCAAATAGCTGTGGTAGAGTTTCTACTTCAGAATGTAAGGAAAATGCCTCAGAAAATGTATATGTATAGTTACTTAAGTTAGTAAAGTCTTTCATAAAGTTTTTGTATCTCCAGCCAGCCAGATATAGTGATGGAGGATACAAAAGTAATTTTAAGGCTTTTCATATTTCCATGAAACTTGGATGTAGTTGGGAAGGCAATGCTAATCATACATGAAACAGTGAGAAACAATGTAACATCCAGCCTCTCTAACATGCAACAGGAACAGAAGTACTACAGCCTTGGAAGAGCAGGCTTCATGGAGGAGCTGTGACTTGACTCCAGAGTGAAAGGATGGTTAGGCTTGAGATAGACAGAGGGAGCAAGGAAGGAAGGCATTCAGGCAACTTTGATAACAAGAACGTTCATGAGTAAAAGTTTCCATTATTTCTTTATTAAACCCAGAACATTACCTGACTTCAGCGTTGAACTGTAATTATTATTGATATAAGTAACAACATTCTTGTTCAAATTAATTGAAAGTCTTTTATCTCTACTTCCTACACCAGGGTGCAGATCCCCAACTTTTAGGAAAAGGTCGAGAAAGTGCACTGTCATTGGCCTGTAGTAAAGGCTACACAGATATTGTCAAAATGCTGCTTGATTGTGGAGTTGATGTAAATGAATATGACTGGGTAAGTTTGTGATACTGAATTTAGAATGATAACAAATTCTGGAATTTATTTGATTGGGGGGAGACAATTTTATTAAGCACCTAGAAAAAAATGTTATTTATTTAACTACATACCTGTAAGAACAATGGCATAACAATTATTAGTTCTTATTTAAGTATTATTCATAAAATATTAAATATATCTTAAGCTACTTTTACATGTCCAATTCTTAGTAAAACTTCCCACAGCAGTATTTGACTCTTGCTTATCCTAAAATACTAAATTACCTTTTTCTTTTGCAGAATGGAGGGACACCTTTGCTTTATGCTGTACATGGGAATCATGTAAAATGTGTAAAGATGCTCTTAGGTAAGCAGATGAAAATGAAAATTATTTAAAAACTGCATCAAGAGGGCTTTATTTTTTCAGCCTGGCCTCTCCTGGTATTAGGAAGATCATTACCTATTTGTGTTTGTTTGTTTGCTTGTTTGTTTGTTTGTTTGTTTGTTTGTTTTGTGGCACTGGGGATTGAACCCAGGGCCATTCTACTTCCAAGCTACACTCTAGCCCTTTTTATTTTTTGTTTTGAAACAAGATCTCTTAGGTTGCTGAGAGTCTCTCTAAGTTGCTGAGGCTGGTCTCAAATCTGCAATCCTCCTGTCTCAGCCTCCCAAGTACTGGGATTACAGGTGTGCACCACCATATGCAGCTACCTATTGTTAAATGCATCAGTCCTGCTGCTCTTCAGCCTGGGGCTCCTGCTACCACAGAATGCCCCATGAGAAAAGCAGCTCCATCAAACATCATATCTGCAGTTTGAGCTTTTATCCTTGCGTTTTCATTTGGCGTCACATTTGAATCATATTTCAATTGGGGGGGTCACATTGTGTTCTCTGTCTGCTATGCCTCTACACATAAGTGTTGTCTTTAGCCACTCCTAGAGGATGCCTCTTTGAAGTGTCTTCCCTCCAACCCCACAAAGTGAGAGCTGTGTACCTAGTGTACTCTGTACTTTGTGAGTCATCTGTAGTGGATGGTGTTGATATTGATTGATTGATTGATTGATTGATTGATGAGAAGTCTCTCGCATGAATGACAATGGAGTCAAAATGGTTCTTGGAGAAACAAGACAGCTGAGGGGGCTGGAGAGGAGAGCGATATCTCTCTCCTACCTTCCTTCCACCAGTGTCTGTCTTTTATTGAGAGTTATAATCAAAACATTGTAAGACATTATTAATCACAGGAGACAGTAAAGCAGTCATGGGGTGAGTCGGAAAAACATCAAGGTAGTCACTGATGAATCAAAGAAGGAAAGGGTAAACAAGGAAGTTGTCAGGGTCTTTGCTTATCGGTCTCATGGTCCTTGGAGATTTGTCTGCATGCAGAAATCTCCACTTGGGTGGGCAGTTTGTGCCTCTCCCAAGCCGGACTGAGGTGACCTCAAAGCTGATGACTAACGAGACCCGCAACATATATACTGAAAAGACCTTTCAAATTGGCCAAAAATCTGTCCAGCTATTTGCACATGACCAGTAAATGACAAGTATATCCACATTTTTATTTTATTTATGTAGATTTTTCTATTTTGGTATAGAAAATGGAGCTGATCCAACAATTGAAACGGACTCTGGGTATAATTCTATGGATTTAGCTGTAGCTCTGGGCTATAGGAGTGGTAAGTATTTTAGAACTCTGAAGTTTTGTTTTAGTAAAGCTCTTTATATAGTAAGAGCTAGTGCTCCAAACTGTCTTCATCACTTATAGTCATAAAACATTATGTATTTTCCTAACTCCTGACATATGCTTTTAACTAGAGGCAAAGTAAACAAATTCCTTCAGAGTCAAGAAATTAGTTTATTAACTGCTTTTCATCAACCCAAATAATTAGTTACTGGAGAATAAGTGCACACCTATTTATAAAATTTATTTAATATTTCAAACATTAATAATATTGTAATAGCAAACTATTTATAGAATAACCTTGTACTCTGGATTTTTCTGTAGTTAAAAAATATAAAAGCCTTGGCACAGAAAGTCCAGTAACTCGGACAGTTACTAAATCAGTGACAGAGCAAGTTTTAAGTTTTTTAAGTATTGCATTGTATTATTGCTCTCAGATTATGAGTGTATCCTATTTGAAAATGACTGTTTTAGAAAAACTTGGGGGTAAGTTGAATTTGATATATTTTTTAGTTTGTAATCACTACATTGTGATCTTGATTACCTGTCTGCTCCAGTTCAACAGGTTATTGAGTCACACTTGTTGAAGCTGCTTCAAAATATCAAGGAGTGACATAGTCCTCAGAAAATGTTGTCTGCCCTTCTGTTCACTTCCAGGTCCTTATAAATGTTAGTTTTGTTTACCTATAAATTTTTACCTCAGTTGCAATATTTTCTGATTTTTAGCAAGTTTTAATAAATATCCCTCTGAGTAATTCACTGGTTTATAATAAAATTAAGGTTGATGCTTTTTTATAAATATGTTTTACTGTATATTTAAAATTATAAATTAATGTTTTGTGGCATGTAAATTTTTATGGTACAGATAGTTATCTGTCTTTATACCAAGTGCTGTAATTTGACACTCTCAGAAATTATTCCACTCTACTCATTTTTCACTCTTGTAATAACTCATTGACTTTACATAGGGTTTACTATCAATCCATAGGGAAAAACATGTTGCTGTTAAAATAAAAAGTGCGCAGTGTGACTGTTTACGAAATGATGTTATAAGTAAATAAAGTACTTTTGTGTCAGTTCATATTCTAGTTTTTTAATTATATAAGATTACAGATTTCTTTAGCGTTTTTAGTTTAACCTTTCTGTCCTGCAAGTCAATCAACAAAAATTTATTGTCATTTCCAGAAGTATATTTAGAATATTTTTCTCTTGTAAACAAGCCTTTTAAAAGGAAAAGTTCTCCATGAAAGAGAAGATAATTCTTCAATACAAGTGAGAAGCTCTTTACTTCCACCAAAGGAGCACCATACACACTCATCTTTCACCAAAATCTGGGAGCATCCTGGGCTAGAAGTTAATTTGAACTCTTGAGTATCGGAGTTGATTGAATTAAATCACTTCATCTGGAAAATAGATGTTATATTAGTTATGATACTTTGGTTGTAAGGACATAAACTTGCCCTGGCTAATCTAAACAAAAAGGTATTACTGGAAAGATGCAGAAAGGAAGGAAAAGCTGAAGAAGCAGCAGTCTCAACGCATGGAACGACTAGGGATTCTAAGTCAGCAAACCATGGCCAATCATTTCGGATGCTCCTATTACAATGTTGACCCTTAAACCCCTTCTTTATCATTCTGCTCAGGATTTAAATTCCCAGGAAACAGGAATTTGTTTATGATGGGATATAAATATACCATGTTATGGTGATAGATTAGAATCCACCTTTGCCCCCAGATCACCTGGAATGCAGGAGGGAAAGGCTGCCTAAGAGAAAAACAGGAGAAAGAGAAAAACAGTAGATGTTCTCTCTACATGCAATCTAGATAGTACGTGAAAATAGTACTAATGTTTCACCCATTATCAGTAAGGCATATACTTGAAGCAGATTTTCTAGTACTGTCGATGGATTTCCCTAAAACCATTTACCCTTCCATTTGGTTCCTTTTCTTATTAATGGTATGTATCTATGAACTGTTACTTCCTATTCATATTGTACAGTAATAAAGTCTAGTGGTCCCCTGGGGAACATCACTCAGTATTGCTTACAATGGCTTTTTCCACTGAAGAGCAACCAAACAATCTGTGCTGGGGTTGAACCTAGAATAACTATTTTACTCCTAGTCTGACTCCCAGAAAAATTCCTTAAGAAATAGACAGCAACACAAGTTAATTAACAGAGGAGAGATATTTAAAGCCAGTTATAAAATTCCTCTTAAAAATCAAGTACTTTTTAGGTAATGTTTGTTGAATGCACAAATATTTATTTGGAGTTTCTGTACCATCCACTGTGTCTGAAGCAAGAACAAATACTAAGCAAAAAATAGACACAGTTCTGCCATGGAGATACTCACTGCCTAGTATTGGGATTCATTACCACATAGCCACAGTGTGAAATATATTGATAAAGAATAGTTTTCAAAAAGTCAAAAATCATTATCCTCATGCAAATATAAAATGAACACCTGTCAAAGATTTTTTTTTTACTCATTAATTAGTTAAGAAACCAGTATATGTCAAAACTAATTTCAAGAGCTTTGGAAAAGCTAGACAGTTTAGGTAATGTCCGTGTAAGATTATTGAGTTATATGCAAATCTGGCTAATGTCCAACAGAGTCATAAACCATAACCTTTGAGGTTATCTTTTCCACTGGAGAGAAACTATTTACATATCTACAGGAAAGAAAATCAACAAGATAATGTGACTTCACTAAATCTGAGACCTTTATTGATAAACAGTGAGTTAAGTACTTTCCTTAATGGCGCTCAAACTTAATAGGATATACATCAGAATCATCTGTAGGGCTTATTAAAATTCAGATTCCTGAGCCCCGTGCCTAGAGCTTCTGATTCAGTCTTTCTGGGGTAGGACCCAAGATTTCTCAATTCTAACAAGTTTCCAAGTGATGCCGACACTGCTAGTCCAGAGATCTCATTTTGATTGTTCTTGGATACCCTTCTCCCCAGTATGGCATTGAAAATGTACCTCCTTTGTCTCTTTATTTTCAAGTTTCAGGTAAATTGTTGGTATTATCCTACCTTAGAATAATAAATAACATTCAAATATTCTTAATTATAAAAAGACTGGTCAGGTTAGGTTTGGCCTGATTATTTACATCCATGCCACAATTTCACTATATGACTTTAAGTTTTTTCTGCAAATTTAGAACCTTACATTACTGAGGAACTACTAGGGCCAAAAAAAATTACCTTCTATCCAGCAATTTTCATAATCTCAGACTTTTAAAAGTGGATTATTTGCTCCTCTATCCCAAGGCAAGGGGCCTACACCCAAGAAACTCCACTAGATTTCACCTACAGTATCAATAAATCAGTGTAAATTTTTCTTTTCCTGAGGTCTACAAACTTTGCTAAGGTCCCTGGCTTGTGTGTGTGTGGTGTGTGTATGTGTGTGTGTGTGTGTGTGTGTGTGTGTGTGGTACTGGGGTTAAACCAAGGGCATTCTACCTCTGAGCTATTTTATTTTTATTTTGAAACAGGGTCTCACTAAGTTGATGGGAGTCTCACAACTTGCTGAGCCTGTCCTTGAACCTATGATCCTCTTGTCTTAGCCTTCCAAGTCCTAGGATTACAAAGGATTACAAGCATGTGCCACCATGCCCAGCTTTTTTTTTTTTTCCTTTAGGAAGTGGCTTTCCACACCACCATTAAGCCTGGGTCATGGAGGCAGGCACTGGGGCCAGGTGTAGAGAAAGGGTTTTGTAGACATTGATTCCACATATAAAAACAACCCCTATTCCTTAATATAAACTTTTTATGCCTGGTTAGTAGCATCATTCTCAAATATGACCATGTAAGTATGACTTTGGTTGAACTATATATGTGTCCAATTATATCTTGGAAATATAAGGACAAATTCTTATTGAACCTATGCAAAGAACTATTTTTTCACAAAAGTAAGGAGACTCGCTAAAGGTATTTGTTTCTGAATTCTCAGGACATCTGTGAAAATCATATCATTTTCAAATGTTTCATTTCAATTTACTTATGCATAATCTAAAAACCTGAAGGTTAAGGACAGATTAAAATGAAAGAGAAAGGGCTTCTTCATGTATCTATAAAAATACAACATCAAAAATAACAAAATATTCTACACAAATAACCAAAATAAAAATTTTCCTTATCAGTTCATTCAGTGTAATTAATTCTTATTTCCTGGGATCTTAGATCAAGTAGTAAGTTACCATAAAATACAAACCTAGCTAATGTCCAACAGGGACATAAATTGCCATTTGATGGATCATTTCTACTAAACATAAATTGTTTCTTTACCAGATAAAAGTCTC
This sequence comes from Glis glis, assembly GCA_004027185.1. NCBI lineage: Eukaryota > Metazoa > Chordata > Mammalia > Rodentia > Gliridae > Glis > Glis glis. Next base: position 13,191 of record PVJS01039294.1, read on the forward strand.
CAAATTAACATGTAACTTCACTAAGTCTGGGACCTTTAATAAATAGTAAATACTGAATTAAATTTCATGTCTTCAAATAGTCCTTGCATGTCCTTTGTCCTATAAGACACTGAAAGGACATGTCATGATGACCTGTTAGTACTTCAGGGAAAGCCAGGCTGGGGTTAAGGTAATCACACTCATAATTAATCTCCCTTCTTTTGTGGGCTGAGAGGTAAGCTAATACAGGCATCCTGAAGTGTTGGTGACAACGCTTATCTTACATCACCCAACTGATGAGGCCACAATTCACTCCAGAGTCCGAGACATGAAAGACGCTGCAAACAGAGACCTGGATGAAAAAGGTTAATATTTTACTATTCATTATCTTTACAAAAATATCACCAGCAGCTTGGATAAATTATATGTTTTTAAGTAAAATTTAATGGGTGGCTTTAATCATCTAGCAGTAAAGATTTCTTAAGTTTGTAGCTCTGAAATTTTCTTTAAAATGTTAGCCTCCTGATTTTTAGAAAACACTACAAAATTTCATTACCATACCTCTTTTGTCTTTATATATACAAATATTAAAGCTTTAAGTTCTTTTGTTAAAAAAATGGGCCATATATATACACAGATGTATAGAGAAATATGTTTTGTACAAGTTGTATTATTGAATATTTATATTTCTGGTAGGTGGTATTGAATGTATTTTTATCTCTTAAGTGATCTGTGTGATAAATAAAATGTTTATAAATCTGAAAGTTATAAATAAAACAAAAGGAAGGACAAACTAGCTATTATAAATTTTTAAATTAAATGTTCTTTCTCTTTAATATTTGATATTTTTGCTGTGACAGGTCTTCTCATATTTACATGCCTAATGAGAGCCTCAGAACTTTACCATCTTACTCGTTTGTAGCGGATACTACTGATAAAACTCAGAATGGATGCAGTAACTTTTTATTGCTTAGAAATTTTTGTAATACATGTGTATTGGTTTTATTTATTTACTTATTTATCTATTTATTTATTTATTTATTTTGTGGTACTGGGGATTGAACCCAGGGGTATTCTACCTCTGAACTACACTCCCAGCCCTATTTTTTGTTCTTCATTTTGAAACAGGGTCTCACTAAGTTGCGGAGGGCCTCACTAAATAGCTGAGGCTGGCCGCAAACCCGGATCTTCTGGTCTCAGCCTCCCAAGTACTGGGATTACAAGCATGCACCACCATGCCCAGTGTGTATTGGTTTCATAATAAAAAATAGCAATAATCATATGAAAAGGGACTGTAACATAATCAAAACATTTTTAGGCATGCATTTAGACACCAAGTACAGCCATTTAAGAAGAGGTACAATCCAAAGAGAATTGTGTAAATATTTTTTGGTAATCTTCAAAGTGTTATTCTGTCTGTGTACAGACTTCCCTCTTCGGGTGATCAGCCCTTTACGTGGAAGTAAGAACTATGTGATACTGACTGTGTGCCCAGGACACAACCCATCTGCACTATAACCACATCAGGGCTTGGAAGTAAGAAACTTATTATCGGTGACTTTATGCCCTATGGAATTGAAATTAGAATTAGCAACATAATTATTAACCTGGGAATAGGCCACTGCAAACTCATCCTGCTGAGTTCTCCTCTCAGCAAAATGAGTACAGTTAGCCCTCCATATCTGCAGGTTCCAAATCTACAGATTCAACCAACTGCTGGTTGAAAATATTCAGAAATAAAAAATTTCATCTGTGATGAACATGTACAGACTCTTGTCATTATTCCCTAAATGATATTGTAGATCAACTATTTGCATAGCATTTATACTGTGTTAGTATTATAAGGAATCAAGAGAGTTAAAGCATATGGGACAATGTGCATAGGCAATATACAAATACTCTACCATTTTATGTAAGACACTTGAACATCTGAGAATTTTGGTATCTGAGATCCTGGCTACTGATCCTCTGTAGATACATACCCAGGGATGACTGTGGGAGCCACAGCATGATATGTTTGCCCCACATTTATTATTCATAAATTCAGCAAAATTGTCCTCCATTTGACAGATTCCCCATGTCAACTGTTCTCCAAAGTGACAGATTTGTTCATGTTACGTTATAAGCCTAGGAAGCATCTTAAATATTCAGATATTTCTGTTACACTGCCTCTTCGCATTCACTGAGGGCACATTCTAGTCGAAAATATTGCATCTCCCAAAATCCATTTGTGGAAAGCATAACTACCTTCTTGGTGCTCAGTTGATCTGTTCACCATCTCTTCTCCAAAAGGTTAAACATTGGAAACAGGAACTCTCCCCTAAAAGTCACTTAATTCTTCAACACACATGTATGGAGCACATACTCCGTGCCAGAGACAGGGCTGGCCCTGGAGAATTAGTGGAGACTAACACATACGTGGCTCCCAGCCCCGAGGACCCACCTACATGGTGAATCTGCTCCCAGGCAAGTTTGGCTTTGCGCCACATCATCTCCCCTCAACCATACATCCTAGGGACAAGTTAAAATGTGATGTGTTAACCAATACTGGGTTTTCCCATATGTTAATCATTCTGCTGTAGAATCACCAACACCAGTCTTTACTGACCCAACCAAAACGTCTAGCTCCTGAGGGGAATCAGGACTGAGGACCTTAGAATAGTTTAAGAAAGTTCCACTCCAATGGCAACTGGTTCTCAGCCAGGGATGCATGGTGGAATCGTCTGGAGAGGTTTCAAGATGCTGAGCCTTGCGTCTTACCCTCAGGTGGTCTGATTTAATTAGCCTGGGCTTCTACCTGGGGGCTTACACTGTTCTCCCAGGTGATGCTGGTGTAAAGTCACAGCTGAGAACCACTGCCCTAGAGGAATTAGCTCCTGACAGGTGGAACTGGTAAAGTCCTAACCACAAGTGCCTCTCCCATACACCCGTCTACAAAAGAACATAGTCGTTTATCCTTTGTCTCTGAGCTGCTGGTACATGCTATGATTCTTTTGTAAAGATAAACATGTTCCCCCTTAAGCCTAAGTGACAAAATAGAGAATTTCATGACACTAATCTTGCCTTTTGTGAGTGAATAACACAACTTTTATCACTCATGAATGTTCGTTGTGATTGCACATCTTTTATTAACCTGTGTCTGAAAGGCAGAACCCACTTCTGATGCCACATGACTGTTTGCTTACCTTGTTTACCTTTCAGATAAAAGAAGAACATCCAGTACAGCAATTTGTATCAATAAGCACTAAAGAGCTTGCCGTGTTGCTCTGTTCTAGAATTTCAGAGAACACAAGACACAGGTGTTGACTGACTCACTGGCCTTCCTAGACTCATGGCAGCTCACAGGGTTCATCCGCAAGGCCAGGTAATCTTCCTCCATGACGCATGCCTGTTATGAAACCTCCTCACTCCTCTTACTTGGGTGTCCTGGTGTCTGCCCCTTTGCCAAGGAGACAGGCAACAACAAGGAGGTCAGTTGCTTGTGCCTGTCTCCAGGAGCCCCTGGCTCGGAGGCCCCTCAGCTGCTTGTGGATGTGAATATTTAAGGGAGAGTCCATCTACTAATGAGTCAGAGTTTGGCCTCACTGCCCTCTCCAGAGGACAAGCAACACTCTATCATTCTAGATTCTTCTTTAGAAGAGAATGTTGTCTTTGGGAAATGCTACAGGGCCCTCCAAAAGGCAGCACAGTATATTTGGTTAGCTTTCACACAACTCCTATTTGAGGAGAAATCCAAAATTGCAACCAGTGTTGTCTCATGGGAAAGAACCCAGCACAATGCCAAGCATCGGTACATGCTGGAGTCCTGGCCACTAGGATGTGGGATCTAGTTGGGGGGTAGTACAACTGACCCCAAAGCCAGATGAAGTTGTATGTAACAAAAGTTAATGCCAAATAGGAATGAATTTATGAGAAGATCTCTGTGGTCTCAGGAAGCCAAGGTCAGAAACCCCAATACTTAGGTATTTTTTAATTATCTTTATTACTTTTCTGAACACAGAAGCAATATATACTTGTTGAATCTGTTAGGATGCTTTTCCACTGTTTAAAAACAAAAAAAAACTCCACTTAGCTGGGCGTGGTGGTGCATGCTTGTAATCCCAGTACTTGGGAGGCTGAGATAGGAGGATCGCAGGTTTGCGGCCAGGCTCAGCTACTTAGTGAGGCCCTCCACAATTTAGTAAGACCCTGTTTCAAAATAAAGAATAAAAAATAGGAATAGGGTTGTAGCTCAGAGATAGAATTCCCCTGGGTTCAATCCCCAGTACCGAAAAAAAAAAAAAAACTCCACTTAAGATGTCTTAAATAAATGCATTTGCTTACAGAGGAGGAAGTCCAATTAGGTAGACTTCAGGATTGTTCGATTGAGCAGCTCAACAGTGTGACTGGCTTCCTTCGCTCTCCTCACTCTGTGGGCCACAGTTTGGCTATATTCTAACTATGATTCCCCTCAGGGTCATAGTGTGGCTTCCAAACACAACCAGGGCCATATCCTTCCTCATTCTAGCCCATTGAGAAAAAGTAGGATTCCATGCCCCCTCCAAAAGAGTGAGGAAGAGCTTCCACAGAAACCCTCTCTTCTAGCCCCATTGACCACAGCAGGATCATAGCTCATTCCTGAACAAATTGTGGAACATGAGATAATCCTTAGACTCACCAGTCACACCCATTCAGAGGTCAGCTTCCTCTGAAGCTGCACAGGGAGAGGCATTAGTTTTCCGTTAAGAAAGAAGTCAGGCATGGTGGCACACTCCTGTAATCCCAGTACTTGGGAGGCTGAGACAAGAGGAGCCCAGGCCAGGCGTGGTTGCACACGCTTGTAATCCCAGTACTTGGGAGGCGGAGACCGGAGGATCCAGGTTCACGGCCAGCCTCAGCTACTTAGTGAGGCCCTCCGCAACTTTGTGAGACCCTGTTTCAAAATAAAGGATAAAAAATGGGGCCAAGGGTGTGTAGCTCAGAGGTAGAACACCCCTGGGTCAATCCCTGGTACTGCAAAAAAAAAAAAAAAAAAAAAGAGGAGCCCAGGTTTGAGGCCATCCTCAGCAATTTAGTGAGGCCCTCAGCAACTTAGCAAGACCCTGTTTCAAAATAAAATAAAAAAGGACTGGGGGTATATCTCAGAAATAGAATGCCCCTGGGATCAATCCCTAGTAGCACACACATAAAAATTAAGACTAGCAATATCAAATGTTAATGAAGATGTGGAGCAACTGGAACTTTCATACATTGCTGTTTAGGGTGCAAGTTTTTTGGAAAACCATTGGTAATAAGTGCTAAAGCTAAACATGTGTATCAATGACCCAACAACTCAATTCCTGGATACATACCCAAGAAAAATGAGTGTATACACCCACCAAAAGGCAGGAACAAGAATGTTCACAACATCTTTATTCATAACCCTCAAAATAGAAGCAACCCAACTAATAATTAGTAGTAAAATTGATATTAAGAAGGAATTAAAAGCTGGGTGTGGTGGCACACACTTGTAATCCCAGTATTTGGGAGGTGGAGACAGAAGGATTGCAGCTTCACAGACACCCTCAGCAACTTAGCGAGGCCCTCCACAACTTAGTGAGACCCTGTTTCAAAATAAAAAGAAAAATTGGAGCCGGGCCGGGCATGGTGACGCACGCTTGTAATCCCAGTACTTTGGGAGGCGGAGACTGGAGGATCCGGGTTCGCAGCCAGCCTCAGCTTGCGTGCGCGCGCAAGCGCGCGCACGCTCTCTCTCTCTCTCTCTCCCTGTCTCTCTCTCTCTCTCTCCCTGTCTCTCTCTCTCTCTCTCTCTTTCTCTCTCTCTCTCTC
>PVJS01039295.1:0-18976 GCA_004027185.1 Glis glis
CCGCCATCCAACCCTCCTTCTATACTGTGCTCCACCGCCATCCAAACCTCCTTCTATACTGTGCTCCACCGCCATCCAAACCTCCTTCTATACTGTGCTCCACCGCCATCCAAACCTCCTTCTATACTGTGCTCCACCACCACCCAACCCTTCTATATTGTGCTTCACTACGATCCAAACCTCCTTCTATACTGTGCTTCACTACCATCCAAACCTGCTTCTATACTGTGCTCCACCACCATCCATTCTCCACAGAACTGACAGAGTTGGTGTGTGTGTGTGTGTGTGTGTGTGTGTGTGTGTGTGTGGTACTGGGGATTGAACCCAGGGGCATTCTACCTCCGAGCTACACCCCCAGCCCTATTTTTTATTCTTTATCTTGAAACAGGGTCTCGCTATGTTGTGGAGGGCCTCACTAAGTAGCCGACGCTAGCCAGGAACCCGGATCCTCTCGTTTCAGCCTCCCAGGTACTGGGATTACAAGCGTGCACCACCACGCCCGGCTTTTTTGTTCTTTTATAGGAAGTTTAACCATACAAATTCCTCTACTTAAATCTCTACAGTAGCTTTTTTCAGCTTTGAAGATACCCCAAACTCCTTATCAGGGTCTGTGAAGTCCTAAGTGGTCATGGTGTCCCATCTAGTTCTTCAATCTCACATCCTAGAATTCCCCCTCTGCCCACTTTGTTCTTCTCACTAATCCTCAAAACTTCCAAGTCCATTTGTATCTCCGCGACTTTGTTTGTTATCTCTTTCCCTAGAAAGCTTTTTCCCCAGCTGTATAAGTAGGTCAACTCTTCAATCAAGTATCAGTTCAAATGGTTTCTTCTTGAGGTGACTTTCCCTGAGCAGCCACAGGGCCTTCACCACTTATTCTTGTTAGTTCCTTCATAGCATTTAAGAGACATCGATCATCCTGCTTAGCTGTTTATTCACTAATTACTGTCCAATCCTCATCATAATGTAAACTCCGAGCAGATGTTGTTTGTCTAGTTCTCCTCTCTATACCAGTGAGTTAAGAAATAAATATCTGGTCAGGCATGGTGTTGCACGCTTGTAATCCCAGTACTTGGGAGGCTGAGACCGGAGGATCTGGGTTGGCGGCCAGCCTCAGCTACTTAGGCCCTCTGCAACTTAGTGAGACCCTGTTTCAAAATAAAGAATAAAAAATAGGGCTGGGGTTGTAGCTCGGAGGTAGAATGCCCCTGGGTTTAATTCCTGGTACCGCAAAAAAAAAAAAAAAAAAAAAGACTGAGAAATCTATCGTGGTCACAGATTCCTCAAGTATTGAGAGCCAGGAGGCTGGAGTGGGGACTGCAACCTCCTCTTGTGAGGCCCACAACCCTCCAAAGGCTATCTAATTCTAATAGAGTCAGTGGTGGCAGGCAGCAGGCCACTGTTAATGGCCCAGGTAAGCAGACTGAGGGGCAAATTTACAGTCCATGATTATAGAAGAACTTTCACCCCCACTAGCTGTTATAAGCACATGTGTCACTCCACTGGATGCTGGCAGCTGTTCACAGCTAAGGATAAAGCGGACACTCCAAGGGCTGCAGGAAGGAGATGAAAGAAAGCCAGGTCCCTGCTACATCACGGAGCTGCGGCTTCAGCAAACCCTGCAGCTCGTTCTTCTTTTCTAAACCAGCTATGCTTTGTTACTCCCAAGGAAAAGCATCCTGATACAGGACCCCGCACAAGAGCTCTTTTCTCTCTCTTTTTAACGTTTTTTAATCTAGTTTTTTGAGCATTCTGTCTCCATGAAAGGTTGTCAACTACCACTTCTTGCTGTTTTGTGAAAGGATCTGATAATGTAATAAACGGAGTTCTGGAATAAGACATCAATTTCAAGGTCTCCTGCTTATGATCTATGACTCTGGGGGAAGAAAACATTTAAACTCTGTGGGTCTCAAGATTTTTCTTTTTTAAATAAGTAGTATCTGATAGAAACATTGTATTATCATTACTATGCTGCCATATGATTAACATTTATTAACTACTATAATGCTTTAGTACTAGATAGCACTTTACAAACCTGAGAAGTTAAAAAAAATTTTTTTTTTTTTTTTGCGGTACTGGGGATCGAACTCAGGGGCATTCTACCTCCGCGCTACACCCCCGGCCCTATTTTTTTTTTAATACTTTATTTTGAAACTGGGTCTCACGAAGTTGCGGAGGGCCTCACTAGGTAGAGAGAGAGATAGAGAGAGCGAGAGAGAGAGAGCTGAGGCTGGCCGCGAACCCGGATCCCCCGGTCTCTGCCTCCCAAAGTACTGGGATTACAAGTGTGCGCCACCACACCCAGCAGTTAAAAATTTTTGAAGACGAATGTACAGTTTTTTCTTTTTACTAGGAATTGAACCCAGGGGCATTCTATCTCTGAGCTACACTCCCAGCCCTTTTTTTTTTAAAAAAAAATTATTTGTTTTGAAACAGGGCCTCACTAGGTTGCTGAGAGTCTTGCTACTTTGCTGAGGCTGTCCTTGAACCTGTGATCCTCTTGTCTAAGCCTCCTAAGTAGTGGGATTGCCATGCACTATAGGGATGTACAATTTTTTTGTGTGTGTGCGTGGTGCTGGAGATTGAACCCAGGGGCATTCTACCTCGAAACTATACCCTAGCCCTATTTTATTTTCTGTCTGGAAACAGGGTCTCACTAAATTGCTGAGAGCCTAAGTTGCTGAGGTTAGCCCTGAACCTGTGATCTTCCTGTCTCAGCCTCCCAAGTACTGGGATTACAGGTGTGCGCGACCATGCCTGGTTGGGATGTACATTTTTAATCTTTATATTCCCAGTGCCAGCCACATAGTAGGTACTTAATAACTACTTGAATAATGAGCTAATGAAACAATTAACGGTATAACCCAGTAATACAAAATTAGCATCAGATTATTACCAAGTTTCCCAGAACCGTATCTATATCCATAGATTAAGACTATAACTTTCATGTTAGAGACTTTTAAAAGTCCTCGAGTACGGTATTTTTCTTAGCAGACAGACGGTAAGTATGCTCTCAAGCAGACAAGCCCAAGGTTATGCTCTCAAGCAGACAAGCGTAATTGTCCATTAAATCTTACCTGTTAAACCAGTGGGATATGAACTTGGCACCACGGAGAAGGAGGAAGATGCCCCTCCAAAAGGAGTCACCCCCGAGGACCCGCCAAATGGTGTTATGGAAAGACTGCTGAAATTAACCGATGTCCCCTTTGCTGAAGATGCTGTCACGGCAGTGTGCTCCGCTCCATACTGGCTGGCACTTGTACTAACGGGCTCGGGAGTGCTTTCAGTTCTAAATTTAATAGCTGGACTTTTGTTTTCTTTACTTTTAATGCAGCCCATTATCAAATCTATAGAGGCAATAAGGCAAAAATTTTCAGGAGTTAGCATACAGCATACTTCAAAAAATATAATTAAAAAGATGACTTTAAATGAGACCTCCTCCTCCCTCCCAGCAAAAACAAACATTAAATTATGTATATAAATATATGTTTGACACCTATAAACACTTAAATTGAGCAACAAATATATCACTTACGGTAACTTTGAAATAAACATTTTGTTTTTAGGGTTCTGTTCTTTTGAGAAAAGTGACAGGTGAAGATTACAGCATTTGACAGTATTCTTCAATTCACTGTTAAAATGGCAGAAACTCTACTGCTCAAGTTATTTTACTAAAAGTTCAACTGAACAAAATATTATGTACATAACTGATATGTTATTAATATAAGTATGTTCTTGAAAGTAATTTTCTGGGACCAGGGTGTCATTTTATTGTGAGGAATGCACTGTATGTCATATTATTAATGTCTGAAAACAGTTGTCCTAGAAAGAGGACACTGGGACAGTGTACACTGCATAGCAATGTGTAGGTATAGCACTACTGCCTGACAAACTCTAACATGCTAGAGAAAGTGTTCTACAACCCAACAACGATCTTCTGCTTGAAGTTGTAAAGATTCCCAACCACACTTTTTTTTCCACAATCTATTCACTGGTTATGACTTGGTACACCTTTGAAATATTGGATTCCAACTGCAGGAACCATGAGGGAAGACAGACTAAACAGTGTCCTCCCAAACTGACACAGCAAGAGGGTGGTACGAAAGCCGGGTGTGGTGGCGCACGCTTGTAATCCCAGTACTTTGGGAGGCTGAGACCGGAGGATCCGGGTTCGTGGCCAGCCTCAGCTCTCTCTCTCTCTCTCTCTCTCTCTCTCTCTCTCCTTAGTGAGGCCCTCCGCAACTTCGCAACTTCGTGAGACCCGGTTTCAAAATAAAGTATAAAAATAGGGCCGGGGGCGTAGCGCGGAGGTAGAAGGCCCCTGCGTCCAATCCCCAGTACGGCAAAAAATAAAAAAAAGAGGGTGGTACGATTACAGATTTGACACAAACAATGCAATCCCCATTATAAAATAATAAACGTGTCATTGTTGGGATGAACTGTAATACAGTGGAACCATTCGGCAAAGTTCAAGCATGGAAAAAAGATACAAAGAGTAGAGCCAATGTGCTTCAAGGAAGGTAATGGATACTGGTAACATTCCGAAAGTGGTAGGGATAAATGTGATTGGTTTGCTTCCAAATGATTCCACTTGAGGTAAAAAGTGTTATTGGCTTTTGTTCAAATAATTGATCTATGTATTGTGTATTGATATGTGTATCATAAATGCATGGACTGTTCACAAATTTGTGAGCAAAGACAAGAGAGATTTTATACATTTGTTGGATTTCAAAAGAGACATCTGCTTGACATACCTAAACAACACAATGAAAACCCATTGAGAGGAAGCACGCATAATAAATACTCCTGGACTAGCTGCTGCCCAAGATGACATCAGATTAGACACGAGAAACTGTAGTATTCTCAAATGGAAAGAATGACAATGTCAAAAAAAGCCACGTCGATCCACTCTGTGCGAAACAATGTACTGTCAAAAATGCAATGGAGCCCTTGGTTTGAGTATTTTGCTCCTTCCCACCAAAGATAACCGAATAGGTCAAAGTCACTTTTTTGTATACTGTGTAATATTTGAAAGATTATCATATTTGTCCTATGTATAGGATGGCTTATCTATATGAAAAATGCTATACGGACCAAATGTTCTATTTTGGACAATCTGTATTTTTTTTGTGTGGTACTGGGGATGGAACCCAGGGGCTTATACCTCCAAGCTACACCCCCAGCCCTATTTTTTATTCTTTATTTTGAAACAGGGTCTCACTAAGTTGCGGAGGGCTGAGGCTGACCACGAACCGGCGATCCTCCTTTCTCAGCCTCCCGAGTCCTGGGATTACAAGCGTGCGCCACCACGCCTGGCTGAAAAATCTGTATTTTCATACTTAATAAACAACAAAACACTAGAAAATTGAAAATGAAGTCTCTTCCCCTCGTTTCTCTTTATTATAATTCTTCTAAAGCCCTGTTACAATCACATCACTTTCCACTTGTGTGTGTGTGGTACTGAGACTGAACGCAGGGGTGTTCTACCCCTGAGCTAAATCCCAGCCCTATTTTATTTTTTATTTTAAAACACAGTCTCACTAAATTGCTGAGGGCCTACCTAAGTTGCTGAGGCTGGCCTTGAACCTATGATCCCCCTGTCTCAGCCTCCCAAGTACTGGGATTACAGGCATGCGTCACCATACCTGGCAAATTCAGTCACTTTTAGTAGTTCAAAAACAACATGCCGCCGGGCGTGGTGGTGCACGCTTGTAATCCCAGTACTTTGGGAGGCGGAGACCGGAGGATCCAGGTTCGCGGTCAGCCTCAGCTCTCTCTCTCTCTCCCTGTCTCTCTCTCTCTCTCTCTCTCTCTCTCTTTCCTTAGTGAGGCCCTCTGCAACTTCGTGAGACCCGGTTTCAAAATAAAGTATAAAAAATAGGGCCGGGGGCGTAGTGCAGAGGTAGAACGCCCCTGCGTTCAATCCCCGGTGCCGCAAAAAAAAAAAAAAAAAAAAACGTGCCATAGTATTTGGGAAAATGATGGGTTTTGAAGCCAGAGAGGCCTAATTTTGAATCTTGGCTTCCTGCTTATCGGGCAGAGTGATTTTAGGTATGGTACTTAACCTCTCTACACCCAAATGACTTGAAAAAGTGTTTCCTACTTCATATAGATTATGAAGATTAATTTAACAAGTTTTACACAATTGGCACATAGTACTAGCAAATACTGTCATATTGTATCTATGCCAGCATTAATGCAAGAGAAATATAATCAAAGTCAGCAATCTAACTTACATATGTAATTTTAAATTTTCTAGTAACCATATTAAAGTACAAAGAAACAGGTAACTTTAATAATATATTTTATTTAACCCAATATATCTGAAATAACCATTTCAACATGTGACGAATATAAACATTTTCAGTGAAGTCAGGCATGGTGGCGCACACCTGTAATCCCAGTACTTGGCAGGCTTGAGAAAGGAGGATTGCATGTTCGAGGGCAGCCTCAGCAACATAAGGAGACTCCCACCAACCTGGAGAAACCCTGTTTCCAAACAAAAAATAAAAATTAAAAAAGGGTTTAGGAGTGTAGCTCAGAGGTAGGATGCCCCTGGGTTCAATCCCCATTACCACACACAAAAAATTTTTTTTCTTTTCCAGAGAGCTGGGCACAGTGGTACATGCTTGCTGAGACAGGAGGATTACAGGTTCAAGGCTGGCATGCACTAATTTAGCAAGTCTGTTTCAAAATAAAAAGTAGAAGCCGGGTATGGTGGCGCACGCTTGTAATCCCAGTACTTGGGAGGCTGAGACTCTCCGGAGGATCCGGGTTCGTGGCCAGCCTCAGCTACTTAGTAAGGCCCTCCGCAACTTCGTGAGACTGGGTTTCAAAATAAAGGATAAAAAATAGGACTGGGTGTCTAGCTCTGAGGTAGAACGCCCCTGGGTTCAATCCCCAGTACCGCAAAAAAATAAATAAATAAAAATAAGTAAGTAAAAAATAAAAAAATAAAAATTAAGAGCTTGCGGTGTAGCTCAGTGATAGAAGGCAATCAACAATCAATATATTTCTATAAAAATTTCCAACTATGAGAACATAAAAAAATCAGTACAAGAAATCTGCAGAATTATCTATATGCCAAGCCTAAATATTAAGGAAATATTATTAATAATTATATAAATTAGACTTTGAAAGAATGGCAGTTGTATGTAGGAGAAAAATTATGAAGGAAAACCCAGCAATTACTGTAATTTATTTAAAATTTTACAGCAGGCTGATTGTGAAGTATCACGTCAATTCAGAAGAGGTTACTATATCCACCACCTGCTTCCTCCCCAGTTTCCTTATCCTCACTTTCTTCACCCAGGAGCCTTCCAGCAAGAAGGTTCCTACTCTTACCTTCAGGTCCTCTCCCTTCAAAGTCACACCGGTTTTTTTGTCACCCTATTCAGTCTTCCATTACTACTTTAACCTGTCTTCCAGGTGCCTTTTTTTTTTTTTTTTGGTCTTTGGCCCAATTCCTTACAACTATTCATTTACTCCTTCCAAGAGCTCCAGTAAAGACTACCATTTTCAGCCCAGTTCCACTAGCATCCCAGTATCCACACAGATGCCATTAGTGCTGCCCATATCATTTCGAAAGGTTATAATGTAGAATATAATTTACATTTTAATAGCCAGGAGTGGTGGCACACTTCTGTAATCCCAGTACTTGGGAGGCTGAGACAGGAAGATCGCAGGTTTGCGGCCAGCCTCAGCAACTTAGCGAGGACCTCCGCAACTTAGTGAGACCCTGTTTTAAAATAAAACAATAAAATAGGGCTGGGGGTGTGGCTCAGAGGTAGAATGCCCCTGGGTTCCATCACCAGCACCCCCCCACACACTTAACGACAACAATGGAAAGAAAAATCACTTCAAACATTTATATGGGAAAGTCTCTTCCATGTTCCAGTATTTGTTGACACATTTTATTAGACACTGTACAAGGAGCCGAGTATGACAAAAAGTGGTCTGAGTGCTTATGAAAGAAAGCTTGGCAAAGGAGGTGGCATCTGAGCTGGGCCTAAAGACAAACTAGGATACTCCAGGTAGACATGAGAAGTGTGCAGCCTGGCTCAAATACCTGAAAAAATACGGTGGATTCTGGGAACCAAAAAATTTCTCTGTGGGGATATTTGTAAGGATGGTAGGAGGGGCAGCTGAAGGTAGAGGTTAATAAATTAATTAATTTATTGGTACTGGGGATTGAACCCAAGGGCATTCTACTGAGTTCCAACCTCAGTCCTATTTTATTTATTTTGAAACAGCGTCTTACTACGTTGAGGAGGGCCTCGCTAAGTCTCTAAGTTGCTGAGGTTGGCCTCAACTTGCAATCCTCCTGTCTTAGCCTCCTAAGTACTGAGATTACAGGTGTGTGACACCAAGCCTGGCTTCCCTCCGCCCTTCTTTTTTGGACAGGGACTCACTACCTTGCCTAGGCTGGCCTGGAACATGTGGTCTTCCTGCCTCAGCCTCAGGTAGCTGGGCTGTCAGGCATGCGTCACCACACTTGGATAAGGTTTGCAAGTTCTGACAGATGCACAGTTGTACAACTGCCACACAATGACAGTAAAGACAATTCCACGGCCTTCCCCGGAATCCCGGGGAATCCCCCTTCGTAGTCAGCATTTCCTCCCAACCCCAGGAAGCCAGTAATCTGTTTTCTAGTCTTACAGCATGCCTTTTCCAAATAACACACAAGTGGAATCACAGAATGCCGCTTTTTCTTGTGTGTGTGTGTGTGTGTGTGTGTGTGTGTGTGTGTGTGTGTTTACTGGGGCTTACACCTACATGATCTATTATCACCAAGATACACCCCCAGCCCTTTTTAATTAATTAGTTTATTTATTTCTGTGGTACCTGGGATTGAACACAGGGGCATTCTACCTCCAAGCTACACCACCAGACTGATTTTTTTTTTTTTTTTTTGGAAATAGGGTCTAAGTTGCGGAGGGCCTCACTAAGTTGCTGGCCACGAACCTGTGATCCTCCCATCTCAGCCTCCCAAGTACTGGGATTACAGGCGTGTTTCACCCGTGCCCTGTTATTTTATTTTGAAATAGGGTCTCGCTAAGTTACCCCATGCTGGCCTCAAACCTGTGATCCTCCTATCTTAGCCTCCCAAGTACTGGGATTACAGGCATGTCCCCGGTTCAGTTTACGGCTTTTAAATTCTAGCTTCTTTCATTTAGTTAATATAAGGCATCTGAGATCTATCCATGTTCCTGCAGGTATCAAAAGTTCAGTTCCTTTTTACCACTGAGTACTATTCCACTGTATGTATACACTACGGTTTATTCATTCCCAAATGGAGGGACATTTGAGTTGTTCCAGTTTTTGGAAATCACAAATACAGCCACTATAAGCATATACCTATAGGCCTTTCTGTGAACAATTTTCATTTATTTTATTAGTGCATTGCAATCATACATCTTGAAGGATTTCAGGGTGGCTGATGTATATATGCACTCATCGGTCAATTAGCCCTCCCCAATTCCCACCCCCGTTTTCATTTTACTTGAGTAAATACCTAGGAGTGAAACTGCTGGGTTGTATGGAAGTAGAACTTTATGAGGAACAACAAAACTTCTCCAAAGTGGCTTTATCATTTTGCATCCTCACCATTAAGATGAGAAGTCCCGCCAGGCACGGCTTGTAATCCCAGTACTTGGGAGGCTGAGACAGGAGGATTACAAGTTCAAGGACAGCCTTAGCAAGTAGTGAGACTTTCATCAACCTAGGGAGAGCCTGTTTCAAAATAAGAATAAAGCCTGGCATGGTGGCGCACGCTTGTAATCCCAGTACTTTGGGAGGCGGAGACCAGAGGATCCGGGTTCGCGGCCAGCCTCAGCTCTCTCTCTCTCTCTTTCCCTGTCTCTCTCTACCTAGTGAGGCCCTCCACAACTTCGTGAGACCCGGTTTCAAAAAATAAAGCATAAAAAAAAAAATAGGGCCAGGGGTGTAGCGCAGAGGTAGAACGCCCCTGCGGTCAATCCCCGGTACCGCAAAAAAAAAAAAAAAAAAATTAAAAAATGAAATAGGGCTAGGGGTATAGATCGGAGGTAGAATGCTACTGGGTTTAATCCCTAGTAACCCCCCCCCACAAAAGTCCCTTAAACTGGGCAAGGTGGTACACACCTGTAATACCAGTACTTGGGAGGCTGAAACAGGAGGATCCCAGGTTCCAGGCCAGCCTTAGCAACTTAGAGAGACCCTGTTTCAAAATAAAAAATAAAATAGGGCTGGGATGTAGCTCAGAGGTAGAATGCTGCTGGATTCAACCCCCAGTGCCCCCCCACACACATACACACAAAGTGACAACAGAGAAGAGGTAAGAATATCATATAAAAATCAGAAACTATAGAATAGTCTTATCATACAAACTAATCCCAAAAGCACATTCAAGTTTGACTGCAGGTCTTGATATGAGATAATCACTGTGGACTCAGCATCTCCATTTCTGTACTTAGTTTTTTTTGGGTTTTGCTTTTTTTTTTGTTTTGTTTTGCGGTACTGGGGATTGAACCCAGAGGCATTCTACCTCCAAATTACACCCCCGGCCCTATTTTTTATTCTTTATTTTGAAACAGGGTCTAAGTTGCAGAGGGCCTCACTAAGTAGCTGAGGCTGGCCGCGAACCTGCAATCCTATTTCAGCCTCCCAAGTACTGGGATTACAAGCATGCGCCACCACGCCTGGGTACTTCTGGGTGTTTTTTTTTTTTTCAGTACTGGGGATTGAACCCAGGAGCTACACCCCCGGCCCTATTTTTTTATTCTTTATTTTGAAACAGGGTCTCACTAAGTTGCAGATGGCCTCACTAAGTAGCTGAGGCTGGCCGTGAACCCGGATCCTCCGGTCTCACCCTCCCAAGTACTGGGATTACAAGCGTGCGGCACCACATCCGGCTTACTTCTGGGTTTTCATTTTTAGTGCTCGGGATGGAATCCAGGGCCTCTCACAAGCTAGGCAAGTGCTCTACCTTTAGGCTACACCCCCAGCCCTTGTCTTTCTGACTTTTTTTTTTTTGGTACTAGGGATTGAGCCCAGGGGCATTCTACCTCCAAGCTACACCCCCAGTCATTTTTTTTATTCTTTTATTTTGAAACAGGATCTCACTAAATTGTGGAGGGCCTCACTAAGTAGCTGAGGCTGGCTGTGAACCCGGATCCTCCTGTCTCAGCCTCCCAAGTACTGGGATTACAAGCACGCAGCACCACGCCTGGCCCTTCTGATGTTTTTAACCAAGTATTTTACTCTTGACTGACACAGCCGTTCCCTACCTACGTCACAATTTCTACTTACTTTCAATTTTTGTTCATTTGTGATCTACTCCAGGCTCTCTCAATATGCCACAGTCATTAATCCGATTTGCCCACTATGACTTTGCATTTGAATGAACAAGATTAAAAGCAAAAGAATATACAGTACTATCCAACTGCCTTGACCTGCTGACCAGTTATGGATGGGCTGTCAGCTCATACCATGGTCTCCTTAAGAGACTATAGGCAGATACATGCATATCCATGTTTACAACAGCACAATTTACAACGGCCAACCTATGGAGCCAGCCTAGGTGTCCATCAACAGACGACTGGATTGCGAAATTATGGTATATACAAACAATGGAATTTTACTGAGCCATACAGAACACAACTGCTGGGTGTGGCGGCACACGCCTATAACTGCAGTACTTGGGAGACTTAGCCAGGAGGATCACAGGTTCAAGGACAGCCTCAGCAACGCAGCAAGACTCTCAGCAACCTAGTGAGGAGACAGTTTCAAAACAAAAACATAAAAAGGGCTGGGAGTGTAGCTCACAGGTAGAATGCCCCTGGGTTCAATCCCCAGTACCACACACGCACAAAAAAAGAAAAAGAAAAAGAAGAAAAAAAGAACACAATTATATCATTTTCAGGAAAATGGATGAAACCTGAGAATATTATGCTAAGTAAGATTAGCCAATCACAGAAAATGAAGAACCATATGTTTTCACTCATATGTAGAAGCCAGAGAGAAAATGGGAAACAAAGAGGACCTCAGATAAATGAGGGAGATAGTGGTAGAATGGCAGAGGGGGCTTTGGGGAGGGAGGTGAAAGGGGAGATCCGATGATGGACACAGTTCAAATAGCCCTCTGTTCAACATGAAGTTATCAGTATCAATGTTAACACTATGTACGGCGGGTAGAGGAAGCGGGGTGGTACCCGGAGGGAAACACACAACAAATGCTATGTGCATGTATGTTTCTGTCACTCTGAACCTATGATTTATGATTACAATGCACCAAATATATATATATATGAAGGGACTAAGGCCCTAGAAGGCACCACGTGACTGGTGCAGTCAGCATAAGTTCTTCTTAACACCGTCTCCTGGACTGATCTTGCATTAATAGTGAGAGTGCTGATGCACATTTTAGCAAAATACACGGACAGTAAAAGCCTCTCAAGGTGAAACAAATTTCCACATTAGACTCTCTCTTTTTTTTTGCGGTACCGGGGATTGAACCCAGGGGCGTTCTACCTCCGCGCTACACCTCTGGCCCTATTTTTTTTATACTTTATTTTGAAACCGGGTCTCACGAAGTTGCGGAGGGCTTCACTAAGTAGAGAGAGAAAGAGAGAGAGAGAGAGAGAGAGCGCGAGCGAGCTGAGGCTGGCCACGAACCCGGATCCTCCGGTCTCCGCCTCCCAAAGTACTGGGATTACAAGCATGCGCCACCACACCCGCGCGGCTCTCTTTGTTTAGTGGAGACAAAGTCAGAGATCCGGAAGATCCCGCTCCGCAGTCACTTGCCGTTACCAGAAGAGCTGGCCAGAGCATGGAAGGTTTGCCCTTGCTCCCTCATCACACCTGAGCTACTTTCTCACCTCAGGCAGCCGGCAAGGGAAGGCAGGGTAAGAGGAAAAGGGGCTGATGGGCAGAGAAGGAAAACGCCCCTTTCCAATTTCCTATGCGGCTGTTTCCATCATCCTCCAAAAACACAGCCAATCACTGTACTCGAAAGTGTTACATTTGTCTTTTGTTTCAAAATCCGGTAGGGAATACAAGGTTAGTAGTGAGTGCACTAAGAATGTTACCAGGTATTTAAGATGGCCAGGCTTTCTATTTTTCCAAATCGCTCCCTTTTAATCCTGTCCACTGCAACTTTCCTTCTTGTCACATATCCCACTGCTTTGAGCAAGCCTGTTTCCAATATTCCTGTTTCTCTCATTTGCTTAAAATATAATCTGAATTGTCTTCATTTTTGACTGCTTGTTGCTTCCATATAGAAACTGCCCATGAGGCCCCAAATAATTCCGCATTGCTAAATCTAATGGCCACTTATTTGTCCTCTCAGCTTACTCCACTCCTTAGCCACACTCAACACAGGTTCCTTCTGCCTAGAGAATAAAATCCACTCCTTAACCTGGTGTTCCAGGCTGACCTCCCTAATGTTCTTCCCATTCTGCCTCCCCTATCACCTACTAATCTGCTAAAACTCAGTCCACTTAACTATGAAGACCAGGGGCAGAGGCTGTAAGTTCAGTGCTGAAGTACAGCTTAAGAGTAAGAAGGAGAACGATAACTTAGTGAGGCCCTCAGCAACTTAACTGAGATCCTGTTTCAAAATAAAGAATAAGAGCCAGGCGTGGTGGCGCACGCTTGTAACCTCAGTACTTGAGAGGCTGAGACAGAAGGATCACAGGTTTGAGGACAGTCTCACCAAGTAGTAAGACTCTCATCAACTTAGCGAGACCCTAAGGCTGGGAGTGTAGCTCAGAGGTAGAATGCCTGAGTTCAACCCCAGTGACACACACACACACAAAACAGGGTCTCCACTAAGTTGCTGAGGCTAGCCTTGAACCTGTGATCTTCTAGTCTCAGCCTCCCAAGTAGTAGGATTACAGACATGCACCCACAGGTCTTCTGACTCCTAAATTGAATTCTTTCCACCTCCCACATAACCTCTAAGGAGGTTGTATGTGACATTTTCTGTTCACTGATAAGTCATAATTAGCCCTTTAAAAATGTTGCAAACATACTAGCACTGGCAGCCAGCTTCACTGCTCCACTGACACAAATCTACTAACTTTGAAAACAATCTCCCACCCCTCACCACAACCACCTTGTCTTATAGTAACAGTGATTAACAATATCAAGCAGCCGGGCATGGTGACCCATGCCGGTATTCCCAGAATTTGGGAGGCTGAGACAGGAGGATCGAAGGTTAGAGGACAATCTCAGCAACTTAGTGAGATCGTGTTTCAAAATAAAAAATGAAATCAGACTGGGGTGTGTAGCACAGAGGTAGAAGGCCCCTGGGTTCAACCCCAGCAAAACACACACACGCGTGCATGTGCGTGCGCGCGCGCGCACACACACACACACACACAAATATATATATAATAATTTTTATAACACATATTTTTGTGTGTGGTACTGGGGATTAAACCCAGGGGCGCTGTACCTCCAAGCTACACCCCCAGGCCTATTTTATTTTTATTTTGAAACAGAGTCTCGCTAGGTTGATGAAAGTCTATTTGCTGAGGCTGTCCTCGAACCTGCAATCCTCCGGTCTCAAACTCCCAAGTACTGGGATTACAAGCGTGTGCTACAACACTCGGCTTAAAACACATTTTTAATGTGTGCGTCTGTATTGTACTGGGGATTGAACCCAGGGGTATTCTACCCAGCTACATCCCCAGCCCTATTTTTTATTTTTTATCTTGAAACAGGGTCTCACTAAGTTGCAGAGGGCCTCACTAAGTAGCTGAGGCTGGCCACAAACCTGTGATCTTCCTGTCTCAGCCTCCTAAGTACTGGGATTAAAGAAGTGCGCCATGAGGCCTAGCTTTTTCTTTCTTTCTCTTTTTTTTTTTTTTGTGACAGGGCCTCAAACTTATGATTCTCCTGCCTCAGCCTCCTGAAGTAGTTAGATACAGGCACACCAGCCCTGGCTAATTTAACACATTTTTGAATGTTCAAAAAGATTTAAAGCCGGGCGTGGTGGTGCACGCTTGTAATCCCAGTATTTGGGAGGCTGAGACAGGAGGATCCTGGTTCACGGCCAGCCTCAGCTACTTAGTGAGACCCTGTTTCAAAATAAAGATTAAAAAATAGGGCTGGGGATGTAGCTTGGAGGTGGAATGGCCCTGGGTTCAATCCCTGGTACCATAAAATAAATAAATAAGACTTAAATGTGCATTATTTCTCCCTTTAGCAAGCTAACCAATTGTGACATTCATTATATTGTATTCAGTTAGGGGAGAAAAGCCCTAGTTTGGCACATTGCCCTAATGGCTCCAATTTACAACAAAGTTTTGAGAAATTAATTTACAGAGAAGACATGAAATGAACAATCTCCCCTGGTCAAGGAGTTCCACAGGCCATAATCACAGTCAACGATTTTTCTCTGTCATTTCTAAATCCCCTCTTCCTTCAACATAAAGCACAAGGGACAGACAGGACCATAAAAGAATGAAAACACAGGAAGAGAGGAGGAAGCAGCAGATGAAGGGGCGTGCACTTTGCCTTGCAAAAGCAAACAAAGAACTTAATCTTCCAAGAGTCAAAGGAGAACAGAGAATGTGAGCAAGGGAAAGCTGAGCTTGCAGGGCTCACTAATGGTAGCAATTTTCTGCCATCTTTTCTTTTGTACTTTAGATATACAAACAATTGACCTTAAAGAAAAAGTAAGCCAACTCATTCTAAATCCCTGGAGCCTCAGGAGTCTTTAAGTCTGTCATAGGATATACCATGAGGAGGGCCTGAAATAAGAACTGTAGAGAATCCTTAACTATTTCCTTCCTTCCTTTCTCTTACTTTTCACTGTGGATGATAGTAAGGAAACTAACTTACAGATTAATGTTAAGCCTCAAGATTTTAAAACATTTATTAAATTCAATGTTGAACAGATCTCTTTGGTCACTTTAGACAATTATTAAAAACAGCTTGTTGGTAGCAAGGTACCTATAAATTACTATTAGGCTTCATTCCCTCTTCAAACGCAGCCAAGCTGATTTTATAAACACCCTATCAAAGTCCTGGCTCCTTAACAGACAATCGAAGACTCCGTGTGGTCTGCTTTGCCTGCCTCTCTTGTATCCTGTGCTCCTAGTGTCCTGAATTTCTTTTCGAGCCTTAAATGCACCACACTGTTTTCATAAATGGTTGGCACAACCAACCTCTTTCTGTATGCTTGGCTTGTGATTACACGGCCTTCTCCAGTTCAAGGAACCTTCCCTGCCCGCCCATGTGCTCTTAGAGCATATTTTATTCCTTTCACCACAGCATTTACTACACTGAATCGTCACTGCCTGTTTGTCTCTACCCTCCTCTGAACTATAGTTCAGCTTTGGGACAGCTTTTTATTTATTTTTATTTTATTTTATTTATTTTATTTCTCTTGTAGCTTAGCCTAGTGTCAGTGTCTGGCCCACAGCTAATACCCCCACCCCCTTTCTGTGGTACTAGGGATTGAACACAGGGGCATACTACCTCCTAGCTACACTAGACACTTAATAAATGTTTTTGTGCTGAGCATCTTGCTAAGTTGCTGAGGCTGGCCTTGAACCTGTGTCTCTCCTGTCTGAGCCTTAATAAATGTTTTTATACTTCCAGTCCTTTTTTATTTTATTTTACTGTGGTGCTGGGGATTGAATCCCAGGGTATTCTACTTCTGAGCTACAATCCCAGCTCTCTTTACTTTTGTTTTTTGAAACAGGGTCTCGCTACATTGCTGAAGCTGTCCTTGAACCTGTGATCCTCTTGTCTCAGCCTCCCAAGTACTGAGATTACAGGCCTGTGCCACCATGCCTGGCTCTATTTTATTTTTTATTTTGAAACAGGGTCTCGCTAAATTGGTGAGGCTGGCCTCGAACCTGTGATCTTCCTATCTCAGTCTCCCAATACTAGGATTACAGGCATGCACCACCATGCCCGGCTTCCAATAAATATTTTTAGAAAGTATGAATAAGAACTGACTTTGGAGTTAGACCTACATTTCAATTTGGTTTCATCACTTATTAGTTACTGCAATCCTTGATCAAATTAATTAATCTCTCCTAAGCTTGAGTTTCTTTTTTTTCCCCTCAGAGGAAAAAAATATCCTGCAAGGTTCTAAGAATTAACTATCGTATGTAAAGCAACCAGTACATATTCTAAGAAAAGCATGTGTTTACTTTGTTAAGATTTTTAGCTGTAAGGAGACTTCTGGATTAAGAAAAAAAGGGTATTTTTTTTGGTCCTGGGGATCAATCCCAGGGGCATTCTACCTCTAAGCCATGCCCCCAACACTATTCCATTGTTTAATTTTGAAACAGGGTCTTGCTAAGTTGCTGAGGCTGGCCTTGAACCTAGGATCCTCCTGTCTCAGCCTCCCAAATACTGGGATTATAGGCATGTGCCACCAAACCTGGCTAAAAAGGTGCATTTTTACAAAGGCTAAAGAACTATCTCATGGAGCTCAAGACATAAGAGAAAACTAGAACCAGGAATGTAAGTTCCTGGAAATATAGTTTGTCCATTCTCTCTTTCTCTTACTCCCTGTATTGCACACTTCCCTTCCATATCTCTCCCTTCAATCCCTTCCAAGTATTTGTCTTGGTCTCTATCCAACTGGGCTTTTTTTTTTTTTTTTTTGGTACTGAGGATTGAACCTGGAAGCCTTCTACCTCTGTGCTACACTGCCAGCCCTTTATTTTTATTTTTTATTTTGATACAGGGTCTTGCTAGGTTGCTGAGGGCCTCACTAAATTACGGAGGCTGGTCTCAAACTTGCAATCCTCCTGTCTTAGCCTTCCAAGTACTGGGATTACAGGCATGCACCCAGCTATCCATCTTTCATCTCTGCCACTCGACTCCTCAGCTTCATTCTGCTCTCCAGTGACAGAATGGCCTTTTTAGCTCTCACTTCCTGGTAAAACATGGCTGTCAATAGTTCCAGGGTTATAATCTTTGTTTTACAGCTAGACCAAGGAATTCTAAGCACCAATTGCAAATTCTAACAGATTCTGGCCTAGCCTTCAGATCAGCCTTCTCTAGCCAGAGGGGGATTGCTGCTGGAACATGGTGGCAGGTCCCACTTTCACTAGGAGACAATAAAAAAGTCCCTAGGAAACAAGGTAGTCTGAGCGCCCAAAACACTCAGGGCTCATGTCCCATCTACTTAGTAAAAGGTATTAATTAACAAATGAAAACTATTTTACTTAAGTGAACTAGCTACACTCAGAATATATTAGTAGCCGGGTATGGTGGTGCAGCCTGCAATCCCAGTACTTGGGAGGCTGAGACAGGAGATCACAGGTTTGAGGACAGCCTCAGCAATGTGGCAAGACTCTCAGGAAGTTAGGGAGATCTTGTTTCAAAACAAAAAAGGAAAAGGGCTGAGAGCCTAGCTCTGAGGTAGAATGCCCCAGGGTTCCATCCCTAGTACCACAAACAAACAAGCAAACAAAACAAAACAAAATATATTAGTAATTAGTCACACGTTTAAAGTTACACCTCTAGCCAGGTGTGGTGGCTAATCATAGTACTTGGGAGGCTGATACAGGAGGATCGCTGGTTTGAAGACAGCCTCAGCAATTTAGTCAGAACCTCAGCAACTTAATGAGACTGTTCCAAAATAAAAAATAAAATAGGGCTGGGGGTGTAGCTTGGAGGTAGAATGTCCCTGGGTTCAATCATCAGTACCAAAAAAAGAAAAAAGTTATACTTCTATGAATTTATATTTTATAAGAATGGAAAATGTGTGGTATTAAAATAAAACTTAATTTTTCTCCTTAACCTCCTACCTCAGTAGCTAATGTTGCAAAGCACACTGTAAAAGTAAACATTTTTTCTTTGAGAGGCGGAGACCGGAGGATCCGGGTTCGCGGCCAGCCTCAGCTAGCTCTCTCTCTCTCTCTCTCTCTCTCTCCTTAGTGAGGCCCTCTGCAACTTTGTGAGACCCGGTTTCAAAATAAAGTATAAAAAATAGGGCCGGGGGCGTAGCGCAGAGGTAGAACGCCCC
>PVJS01039296.1:0-18975 GCA_004027185.1 Glis glis
AACACGTGGAGACTGAATACCACACTGCTGAATGAGGAATGGGTAAAAGAAGAAATAAGGGGAGAAATTAAGAAATTCCTAGAAACAAATGAAAACAGAGACACAACATATCATAATCTCTGGGACACCCTGAAGGCAGTATTATGAGGAAAATTCATAGCACTGAGTGCCCACGTAAGAAGAACAGAAAATCACCAAATAAATAACATAATGACACAACTCAAAGCCCTTGAAAAAGAGGAATAGTCTAACCCCAAAGCTAGTAGAAGACAGGAAATTATTAAAATCAGAGCAGAAATCAACAAAGTATAGAATAAAAAAATTCAAAAAATCAACAAAACCAAAAGCTGGTTCCTTGAAAAAATAAACAAGATAGATAATCTACTAGCCAACCTAACCAAAAGAAAGAGAGAATCAACCCAAATTACTAAAATAAGAGATGAAAAAGGTGATATTACCACCGACAGCACAGAAATCCAGAGAATAATCAGAAACTACTTTGAAAAACTATACTCCAACAAAATGGAAAACCTAGAAGAAATTGACAAATTTCTAGACACGTACAACCTTCCTAAGTTGAGTCAAGAAGACATAGAAAATTTAAATCGACCAATAGCAATTAACGAGATTGAAGCAGCAATAAAGAGCCTACCATCAAAGAAAAGCCCAGGTCCAGATGGTTTCCCAGGTGAATTTTATAAAACCTTTACAGAGGAACTAATCCAATACTCCTCAATCTATTCCATGAAATAGAAAGAAAATGGGACTCTCCCAAACACATTCTATGAAGCCAACTTCACACTATTATCAAAGCCAAACAAAGACAGCTCAAGAAAAGAAAACTACAGACCTATATCATTGATGAACTTAGACGCAAAACTTCTAAACAAAATATTAGCAATGCGCATTCAAAACCACATCGCGAAAATCATACATCATGACCAAGTTGGGTTCATCCCAGGGATGCAAGGCTGGTTCAACGTACGAAAAACAATCCATGTAATCCACCACATAAATCAAATGATCATTTCAATAGATGCTGAAAACACATTTGACAAAATCCAACACCCATTCATGATAAGAACACTGCAGAGAATTGGAATAGAAGGAACATGCCTCAACATAATAAAAGGCAATATACAATAGGCCCACAGCCAACATCATAATGAATGGGGACAAACTTCAAGAGTTCCCCTTAAAAACAGGAACAAGACAAAGATGTCCACTGTCACCATTCCTTTTCAATATAGTACTTGAGACTCTAGCCAGAGTAATAAGGCAAGAGAAGGAAATAAAAGGAATACAAATAGGAAAAGAGGAACTGAAACTATCTCTATTTGCAGATGACATATTATACTTAGAAGATCCAACAAACTCAACTAAAAGAATCATAGAACTGATCAACAAATTCAGCAAAGTGTCTGGATACAAAATCAATCTTAAAAAATCAGAAGCTTTTCTGTATGGCAACCATAAATCCACTGAAAAAGAAATCCAGAAGACATTTCCACTCACAATATCCCCAAAACAATAAAATACTTGGGAATAAACCTAACCAAGGAGGTAAAAGACCTCTATAAGGAAAACTATAAAACGTTGAAAAAAGATATTGAAGAAGATCTTAGAAGATGGAAAGATCTCCCATGCCCTTGGGTAGGCAGAATAAATATCATCAAAATGGTCATTCTTCTAAAAGTGATCTACAGATTCAATGCAATACCCATTAAACTACCAAAGTCATTCTTCACTGACATAGAAAAATCTGTCCTTAAATTAATTTGGAACAACAAAAAACCCAGAATAGCCAAAGTAGTTCTCAGCAGCAAGAACCATGCAGGAGGCATCACAATACCTGACTTCAAACTATACTACACAGCCATAGTAATAAAAACAGCATGGTACTGGCACAAAAGTAGACACATAGACCAATGGAGCAGAATAGAAGACTCTGAAACAAACCCACACACCTACAGCCAATTGATTTTTGGCAAAGGTGCTAAAAACACCCACTGGAAAAAAGATAGCCTCTTCAACAAATGGTGCTGGCAAAACTGGCTAACCATATGCAGAAAATTAGAAATAAACCCCACTTTCTCACCTTATACAAGAGTCAATTCAAGATGGATCAAAGACCTAGAAATCAGACCAGAGACCTTGCAGCTACTTGAAGAGGGCATAGGCCCAACACTTCAACACATAGGCACAGGTAAAGACTTCCTCAACAAGACCCCAAAGGCACAGGAAACTAAAATGAGGATCAATACATGGGATTGCATTAAACTGAAGAGTTTTTGTTCAGCAAAGGAAACAATCAAGTACCTCAACAGAGAGCCGACAGAATGGGAGAAGATTTTTGCCAGCTACTCCTCTGATAGAGGACTAATGTCTAGAATATACAGAGAACTTAAAAAAATCACCACTTAAAAAACAAATAATCTAATAAAAAATAGGCAAGTGAACTAAATAGACACTTCACAGAAGAAGAAATACAAATGGCCAATAAATGTATGAAAAAATGTTCAACATCAGAGAGATGCAAATCAAAACTACCCTGAGATTTCACCTAACCCCAATTAGAATACCAATAATTAAAAACACAAACAACAAATGCTGTCAAGGATGTGGAGAAGCAGGAACCCTAATACACTGTTGGTGGGATTGCAAATTAGTGCAACCACTTTGGAAAACAGTGTGGAGGATCCTCAGAAGAATGGGAATGAACCTACCATATCACCCAGCAATACCACTTCTAGGCATCTACCCAAAAGAACTGAAACCAAACTACCAGACTAATGCATGTTTATCTATGTTTATAGCTGCACAATTCACAATTGCCAAACTTTGGAACCAGCCAAGATGTCCACTGACAGATGAATGGATCACAAAATTATGGGATATATACACAATGGAATTTTATGCAGCCATAAAGAAGAACAAAATTACATCATTTGCAGGGAAATGGAGGGCACTGGAGAACATTATGCTAAGTGAGATTAGTCAATCACAAAGAGTGAAAAGTCGGATGTTCTCCCTAATATGTGGAAGCTAGGGAGAATGGGACTTAGAAGGAACTCCAGACAAAGAAGAAGAAAACTTTACTTGAGCAAAGAAAGCAACCTAACTGAGGCAGATGGGAGGAGGGAAGAGGGAAATACACTAATGCACATGATGTGTATAAACAAACTTATCAGTCAATCATTATGATGAGCATGGAAAGGAGGGAAGGGGGAGGGAATGGGGTGGGATTTGAGGGAGGGCTAAATGAGCAATGTGTGCATGCATGCTTCTGATACCCTGACACTTACCAAAATGTATAACTACAATGCACCAATAAATGTAATAAATAAAAAATAAATAAAATATCAGCTGAATATTCTCCACATTCCATGCTCACCCTGCCCCAATTTACTTTGCCTATCTGAATGTACCTTAGCTAGATATCTGATTATTAATGGGAAGGAAAAAGTAGACTGTCACCCTTTTGTTACTCAACAGGTAGACTCAACCATCAGAAAGCAAGAAGTTGGCTGCCCCCAATAAAACCTGAGCATGATCTTCTTTGACATTCATTTCTAGGGAAGTAGTTAAATTAAATTGAATAATGATGCAAAGGAAAATGTTGTTAATATGGATTCTCTCCCAGCTTTTGTACAGATATACCTACATATGACACCATTTGGGGGTTCACGTATTTTTTCAGGAGTGCAATTTCAAACCTAACCTTCAATACTCCAACCTTATCATAGGCTCCCTTCAGGCTTTCTCTGGCTATATTTGCCTATAAGATTGTCCCTTGGGTTTAAACAGACTCCTGTTCTAAGGCTTCTGTTTCCTGAGTCTTGGCACCCAGACTTTGGTCAAGAGCAAATCAAATACATTCCAAAAGATGAATGGAAAAAGATTAAGAGAGAACTTCTGCTTTCAGTGTTAACTACTAAAGAATTAAAATATTTCATCTGTATAATATTTTCTGAAGCAGAAAATTTCCACATCCGTTACAAACATTTTAGGAACCCTTCTAATTTTCAAGAAACTTCTTACAGAAAATCCCAGCCTATCACAATCTGAAATTAAGAGTTTTAGCAGCATTGTTTTCCTGAGTATATTAGCTTTAGATTTTCTTCTGGAATATGGAAGAGTAAATGAATCTTTCTGTGTTTATTTAAACATAGACATCAACATTCATAAAATGCATGAGATCATTGAATTTTTCACATATTCTACAATGAAGAGTGAAATCTGTGTGCATAATTTGGCATCTACAGGGAATCAGAAAAAAGATTGTTAAAAGTGTATCAAATGTCCTCTATTTTAGTTTTGCTTTTTTCCTGTTCTCATAATTGTCATGTACAAGGTGGGATTAAAAAAACTCAAAGAAATGATGGAATCACAAATTCTGTAAATGCATAGCAAGTTTAAGGAGAGCAAAGAATGTGTATAAGCTAGTGAGTATTTCTTCTGAGCCTTGGTTGTCCTATCTCAGGGGGGAAAGGAGAGAATTGTAGTAGGTAGGAAAAAATGTTTGTTAGTGGAAATTATTGACCTGAAACCATATCATACTGTTAGTGTAACCCAATGTATCAGAAACTGTTCCTATATAGATGTTCTGTGAAATTGGTTTTTAAAATGTTATAAAAACCTGTTTTGTGTTTTAGGGGAAGGGGAGGGAGGAAGTAAGGAAGAGGTCTGAAAATTAAAATATATTGATGTTTAAAAAATACTTTTGAGGTACCTGCTTCCACTCATAAACCCCTTTTTAATTAATATGGCAGTCACCATAACCCCTAAGTCCATCAGAACTGTCCCCGATGCTCACCCTGGAGATGGTCCACTGAGCCATCTAAAGAACCTGTAATCTGAATAATAATTCATACTAAATCCTCTCCTGCTCATATCAGCTAGAGTGGGTTAGTAATATGGCTTTACATTTTATGTCCTATGAAGGTCTTTTTCCCTATCTCAAAGTTAATATATATACTCTGCTGCATTTTAATACTTGTATACATGCATTTGTAACTATGAGATTTTTTTCTATTATAATTCTAAGTTTGATGGTATAAAAATAGTCAAACAACCCAATCAAGAAATGGGCAATTGAGAGGAGAACCAAGATGGCAGGATCTTGAGAAGCAGCATGTCGGCATGTCGCCAGCACTCTGAGAGTCGGAGCTCAGCAGGCAGGAAGACTGCATCTTGAAAAGAAAAGTAGGGAGCCAAAACTCAACAAAACAATGAGAACCAAAGTGCAGCAGAATGCAAGGCAGTGGAAAGAGCAGATGGCGGCAGGGAGCTCCAAGCATTTCACCTGGTAAGCGGAGAGCAGAGACAAAGTTGCCATCTTGGCTGAGCCACATGGCTCCCGGAATCCTCCAGCAAAGAAACAGCTGATTTTTGTGAAACCAGCGATTATAGTCCACCATTGAAAGCATTCAACATCAGACCATGATGAAGCCTAAGTCTAACCAGATCCACAACTACAACGGCGACGACTGCAAATGGTGAGATGCGAGCTTCAGCCCCCACAAAGAAAGCGATGCGGAGAGACATAGATGAGGTGGCCAGGCACAGGAGCACCCCAACACCAAGAAAATGAGTGGGTGAAACACAGCCCCCCTGAAGTAGCCTAGCACCGGCGCAGAATACCCCAGCACTGAGGACATGGATAAATATGGCATGGCCCCCCAGAGCCCCCCAGCAACGAGAACACGGGTGAGTGAGATAAAGGGAGGCAGCGTGTCACCGGCCCTCCAAAACTCGGAAATCGGCCAGCAGGAAGACTGCTTCTTAACAAGAAAAGTGGGGCAGACAAAATTCAACAAAACAAAGAAAGCCAAAGAGCAGTGGAGTGCAAGGCAGCGGACAGAGTGGGGGGCTAAACAGAACTCCACGCATTTCACCTGGTAAGTGGAAGAGGAGGCAAAGGCACCATCTATGCAGGGCAATGCCTACACTGTGACTTCTGAAGACCAACAGCAAAGAGACAACAGATCCTTGTGAAACCAGTGACTACAGACCACCATTGAAACCAATCAACTCGGGAACATGATGAAGCCCAAGTCAATCCAGACCCGCACCCCTACAATGATGAATGTTTCAAGGGGTGGGCCATGAGCCTCCACTCCTGCAACGAGTGTGATGAGGAGCGACAAAGAGGTGGCCATACACAGGAGCAGCCCAACTCCGAGAACACGAGCCAGTGAGCCACGGCTCCCATGAGTAGGTCAACACTATCCTGGAAACCCCGGAACTGAGGACATAGGTAGATGAGAGACATGGCCCCCTCCCCAACAGCCCAGCACTGAGAACATGGATGGGTCAGCCACCGGACCTGACCCCAGAGACTCCCACACACTGGGGACACAAGGCAGGCGAATCCTCGGCCCCACCCCCGGAGACCTCCAGCGCTGGGGACACGAGTGGGTGAGCCCTTGGCCCTGCCCCCGGAGACCCCTCCCTGGTGCTGGGGACACTGGCTGGGCAAGCCCTTGGCCTCACCTCCAGAGAACCCCTTCCCCCAGTGCTGAGGATGCGGGGTGGGCAAGCCCCCGGCCCCACCCTGGAGTACCCCAGTGCTGAGGTCACAGGAGGATGAGCCACGACCCTGCACAGGAGGTACTCCAGACAAAGAGAGAAAACCTCAGATGAGCGAAGAAGGCAAACTAACCGGAGAAGAGGGGAGGGAAGGAGAGGAAAACAGCAAAGTGTCCAAACAGCATTATAAATTTTTTATAATTTTATTGGTACATTATAGTCTCACATCATAATGTAGCTCATAGTGATAGTGACATACATGCACACAGCACTTGGTGAGTTTTCTCCCGGCTCCCTTCCCACTCCCCCCTTCCCCATACAAGATACTGAGATTGGCATTGGTATTCTCACATATGTACATAATGTCAGTAGAAGTGTTTCTTACATTAATTCTCCCTCCCCCCCAAACCACCTCCCTCACTCCACTGGAGTTTCTCCTCCATTATCTAAAGTACCTCTTATAATTCAATGCATTATGGATATTGATGTCCACATTCAGCAAATTGTACACCAAATTTTGTGAGTGGAAAGTAAAGCAGAGAGACTTTATAGATTTGCAGTTTGGCCAGAAAGGCCTGTGTAAAGCTGGGGGCCAGAGAGATGATGTTGTGGAAGAAAGTAAGATGGATGAAAGAAAGGAGAAAGTGGTGGCCATGATGGAGGCTGGACCAGCAGTGGCCCAGAAGGAGGTGGGGCCAGAAATGTCCATGATGGAGGCGGGCCCAGTGATAGCCCAAATAGAGGCGGGCCCAGCAGCTGTGATTGAAAAGGGCCTAGAGGCAGTGATTAAAGAGGGTGTAACCACCTTTCCTGCTAGCAGTCTATCTCAATGCTCATGTAATGCTGATTTTGCTAGAAAAAAAAAAGGGTCACCAAGGCTTCCCCCATATTTCAAAGGAAGACCTGGGAAGGCAGGCAATGTGTGGCAGGGTCAGAATCCATGCAAGCAGGCCCAAATGAGGCAAACTATAAAACTGTGAGTATGAAGCCAAAGTTGCAAGAAAAAAAAAATTTAGAAGTGCCAGAAACATGGAACAACTGTGAGGAAAGACTGCAAACTGTAAGCCATGGAGACAGGCTAGAGGAATGAGTATGCTGCCTGTTGCAATCAACCAGGACATAGGGGTGGGGCTGCCAAGGCCCCTTGGAGACCACATCTTACCACCATGTGCCCCAGTTGCAAGAAATGGAGCTGCAGGATCAAATGTTTGTCCTGCTGGATTTTGATATTGTTTTGGTTCCATTCTTTCTTTCTATGGCCATTTCTCCCTTTTAGAATGCAAATGTTTACTCTGTGCCATTGTACGTTGGATGTACGTAACTTGCTTTTTGTATTATAAGGGCTCACAGCCAAGAGTTTACTTTGAGTCTAGTGAGGAGACCTTGGACAACTTTTGAGTGATGCTGGAGCTGTTAAGACTATGGGAACTCAGCCGGGAGTGGTGGAGCATGCTTGTAATCCCAGCACTTGGGAGGCTGAGACCAGAGGATCACAGGTTCATGGCCAGCCTCAGCTACTTAGGGAGGCCCTCCACAACTTAGTGAGACCCTGTTTCAAAATAACAAAAAATAGGGCTGGGGGTGTGTCTCAGAAGTAAAATGCCCCTGGTTTCAATCCCCAGTACCTCAAAAAAAAAAGACTATGGGAACTCTTAGAGATGGACTAATACATTTCTCATTGTGTGGTGGTTGTGAGGTCTAGGGGGCCAGGGGTGGGAGTACAATTGTTTGGATCTAGAATGTCCCCCTATCCCTCATGGAAACAAGGTAGCAATGTTGGAGGTGGGCCTTGGTTGCTGAGGAGGGCTCCCTGGGAGTGTGGTCTTGGGGATTATATGGTTGCTCTTCCTCTCTCTTTCTTTCTCTCTCTCTCTCTCACTCTCTCTTTGCTTCTGGCCTCAATGATGCGAGGAGCAGAGGCCTTGTGTGCTCTCTCTCTCCACTTTATGTCGCCATGACCTGAGCTCCTGGCCTAACATGGACTGAACCTCTAAATCTCCAAAAACTCTCAGAAAATAAGTCTTCCTTCCTCTAAGCTGTGTGGTCAGTTGTTTTTTATTATGGCAGCGAGAATATTGACTGAGATACCATCACTGTCAGTGACTCACAGAGATTTGAACATGACCTACCAATATACTCCAGAGTACTCTCCATGGAGTTGATGGAAACTTTGTTGGATCAGCATTGCAGATTAGCTTCTCAATCTATCCAATCCTGTTTCCACCCAATTCTTTCCACAGGTATTGATCCCTAATAAATATTCTATACTCCAAACCATTTCAGCATCTGTTCCCACATAACCTAACATATCACAAATGTATTCCCATCATGAGTGTTTCTAGGATTGCTGTCAAAGACCATTTTCACATCTCTAACAATAAACTAAGAGGTATGATAATTAATTACAGATTTCTGGTTCATAGTTTCTTCAATTAGGAGTGATATTTACAATGAGAAGTGACACAGATCTAGTTATTAACTCTAGTTTGTTTTGATTACCTAATGATTCACCATGCTTACTTCAGGTGTCATTCTTCCTAAAATGATAATGCCGTAACTTGACACTGCACATCAAGGGGGCATTTGACAGCACGACAGATCTCTAGAATAATTTCTTCTTTCTTCAAAAATGACATGAGTTCAAAGCAAAAAAGTTTATCTCTTGTTCTTTGTGAAAGTTTGTTTCTTTGAATTGTTGGCATGACAAGGATTTGTAGGATTGAGTGTGCATTGCTTCAAACAGCCAAAGTGTAAATAATAGAACCGTACATAACCTCTTCTTCTTCAGTAACCAACATCATCCACCCATTTCATCAAAACATGGCATGACCCAATAAGCAAATTTCCAATGCACCTATTTTTACATATGTGTTTTTCTTAAAGGAAATATAAATTAGTAGGAAACAATTGCCTGAGACATTTCTTAAACATTCAAATCATGCTCTGTTAATACAAATTCAGTCCCAAAGGCAAAAGAGAAGATCCATGTATATAATGCATTTGAATTGCCTTTATAAAAACCATCTTCTTAGAATTGATTTTTGCCTTTCTTTTTCTTCTCTTTACATTTAAAAGTTAATGTTGGGAAAACAATGATTATGATGCAATTATGTTCTCTTTTTCCTTACATTGCATTAAACAAATGTTAAATATGGTGAAATTTTAACTCAATTGCTTTCAATTAATATTCTCCTTTTTTTGCGGTACTGGGGATTGAACCCAGAGACATTCTACCTCTGAGCTACACCCCGAGCCCTATTTTTTATTCTTTATTTTGGAACAGGATCTCACTAAGTTGCAGAGGGCCTCACTAAATAGCTGAGGCTAGCCATGACCCAGATCCTCCTGTCTCAGCCTCCCAAGTACTGGGATTACAAGCATGTACCACCATGCCTGGCTTCCATATTTTTTTAAATAATACATATTTGCTTAGAAATTTTCTAAAACATGGTTAAAGGGCATGATATCGTCATAAAAATAAAAATTAAAGGCCAATAAGCAGAAAGAAATGTAGTACATGAAACAAACAGAAACTAGACTAATATATGCCTATCATTGCACATTTTTAACACACTAGTTGCCAATGTGTACCAATCAGCACTGATAATGTCAGGTGCCATAACAATTAAAGTACAGTGTATAATCTCTAGTGGCTTAGGGCAATAAACACGTGTGTGCATGCACATGCATATGTGTGGGTGTGTGTGTGTGTGTGTGTGTTCATGCACAGTCCAATAAGTATGTTTCTGGTTGAATGACTCTCTTCAGTGGCTCTTCTTCAAGTAGTAACATGATCACGGCTCCTTTCACCTTGTGATGTGACCACCTTACGGATCCTTCTTGAGTCTTCTACCACATCCTGGGCATTCGGCCAGCTCACAAGTATAGAGAAAGCATGTGGACATTTGCAAGAGGTTTTAGAGGCCACATCTGAAACTGGTATACATCCATTCATATTTGGTTGACCAGAACTAGTCAAATGGCCTCAGTTGCAAGCCGACTCGGAAGAGTAGTATTTCTCTGTAACTAGAAGGAAAAGAAAGTATTTCACTGAACAGAGCAATTTCTCCACTTTACAAGGCAAAATAGAAGTGTTAGGCTTACCCATTTTAGTTTCCTTAAAAAATGGAAACAGAGAGGCTAGTCAAGAAAGGAAATATTTCCCTGTTATTTTTTTAAAGTATATCTAGTGAATGCTCATACAAGGAATAATTAATAATTGATAAGTCTGCCAAGTAAGTTTCCAGAAAATATAAATAACTCATATTTTTAATTATATTAATAATTGATAAGGCTGCCAAGTAAGTTTCCAGGAAATATAGATAACTCATATTTTTAATTATATTTTTCTACATATAAATACAAAAGCTTATTAACTTAAAAGAAACTTGTGAAGTCATTGCTGCACATGAAAAGCCAATCATCATGTTGTTTCCCAGTAACAAAATGTCATAAAATTAATGTTGCCAAGATTATTTTATGAAAATTATGTACTTATATGTTTCAAATATCAATTTCTTACCTAGAATTTTATCAGGAATAAGATTTTCAAGTAATCTGAATTATCTTACTATTATTTTCTCTGAAAAATTATGAGAAACACTCATAATAGTTTGTGTTATTTTATGTTTTCAGTTTAATATATTTTCTTCTCTGATAAGAATTGCTAACACTTTTATAATGCTTCCTATATGCCATGTAATATTCTAAACATTTTTCATGAAATTATAGGTTCTGAGATTTGAAATGAAACAGTCTGGTTCAATAATCCATGCTTCTAATCACTAAAAAGGACCCTTACTTAATAATATTCTCAATTCAAAAGAATATGTAAAATGTATAGACAAATTTATTTCTACATGTTACCAAATTTATCAAACTACTAGTTTTATTACATTCAAAGCCAAGACTCCATTTCTTCAATATCAGTGGTGTAGGAAAAGATATATATATATAACTCTAAAGAGTAGTTAATTCAAAAGTTTGACATACAACTTTAAAGTAATGAGAATTTCTATGTTTGAAGTGCAGATTCAGTCAGATTGCATTATAGTAAAACTTATTTCAAGTGACAAAAGCAACTATTTCAACACTCAAAACTACTCAAGTTAAAATTGAAAAGTAAAATTGATTAGCAGGTATCCAAGACTATTAAATGGACCAAAATATAGGAACATTAAATATGGTTGTAATTCTAATGAAATGAAAATGTAAGCATTCACTTGTGCCTGAAAAGACTTTTTCTCTTTAGCTCTAATTTTAGGAAGTTTCTTGCTCTGAGAGATCCTGAATTCTCCAGAAAGATACAAGATACATAGAACTGATACATTATCTTACATTTTTCTGGGCTCTGTATCTGACCCACTGTGCCTGCAACTATTGATGTGGGTGACCCCAGTCATGGCTGACTTCACACTGCATGAATCTCTCAATTCATTTCATTGTCTGAGAAGAGTTGGTGAGAGGTAATTTAAAAATTAAGCTAGCTGGGCATGGTGGCACATGCTTGTAATCCCAGAATTTGGGAGGCTGAGACAAGAGGATCATAGGTTCACGGCCAACCTCAGCTACTTAGTGATGCCCTCTTTCAAAAAAAGAATAAAAAAATAGGGCTGGGGCTGTAACTCAGAGGTAGAATGCCCCTGGGTTCAATCCCCAGTACCACAGAAAAAAAATTAAGCTATAGTGTAAGTGGGGGTAGAGGTCAGGGGTATATCATTAAAGTCTTCCTCACCAGCAGGGTCAACCTATATAATATAGTTTATCCCCAGTCAAGGATTTCAGGAAGCTCTACCTGTTTCTATCACCCATTTTGCTAAATTTCCTTATCTCACTTCACTCCAGGCTTAATTATGCCAGTCTTGAATTGGCTGATTCCCTCTAAATACTTTCCTCTTCTAGTGTTAGTCCAATATTTCAAGAAAAACCCATGTGTTAATTAATTGCCATGATCTTATAAAATAGCATTCCCCTCACCAAGAATTCCTTTCAATTTATTCTATTCCACAGTGTGCTTTTTCTAAAGGTTTTCATTTTCCATTGACTCCTCCGAGGAATAGTGACTAACAGATAAATGATTATTTTTGTATCCTTTGATTTCATATATCATGAACATGTACTACATATCAATAAATATCATTTGAAATACCTTTTAAAGGATATACGTTTCAAATGTGCAATAAAAATATAACCAAAGGCTTGTTATTGGAATCTAGATTTTTTCCATCTTTTCTCTCTTCTTGTAAATAGCACGGCTATAACAAT
This sequence comes from Glis glis, assembly GCA_004027185.1. Lineage (NCBI taxonomy): Eukaryota > Metazoa > Chordata > Mammalia > Rodentia > Gliridae > Glis > Glis glis. The sequence goes on from PVJS01039296.1 coordinate 12,796, forward strand.
CCTCAATTATAGAAATAGATTATTAAGGGGGATGCTTTTACACTAATTTAGTTGTTTTAAAGAGTGTTCTTGGTGCATTGCAATCATACATCATGCCAAGGTTCAAAGCAATAGACATACATGCACACAATTTTTACATGAGGACATTTTGAAGTAGCTAAAAATAAAACCATTACTTTTATTAACCACTTTTATTTTTAATTAATTTATGGAGCAACTATCATTACCCCAAATTTCATCTGCTGGCAGTTAGGGGATGAGATTAAAGAAAAACCAAAGATAGAGTGAGGCTTGGGGTTGCCAGTTGCTACGCCTGTTTTGGGTAGTGTAGAATTTTGACACAGCTGCTCTAGTCACCTGCAGGTAAACCTCTGCCAGAATCATAACAGCTGCCTCCAAATGGAAAGGCTGCACCTCACCATGTTTAGTTTATTTAACATTATACATCTGCACTTCTTTGGGTATACAAATCCCCAGGATACATGGTATTGGGCCAAGAGATGCTCAGAAGCAAGGCTAGATATGACAGCGCCGCTTGGGGTGTGTAGTTTAGACATCTATATTTGGGAATAAAATAACCTTCCCTGTTATTGTTTCTCTCTTAAAAACAAACATGGATATAACATAACATAAATAAAAATGTGAGTAGTTAAAACATGACATGTTGAAGGAGAGTGTGCCTAGTCACTCCATCCTTTCTTCTAATCCTCCATGTTCCTTCTGCTCTATCTTTAGCTGTCCTTCAACAGAAATGTTTGAAACGTGTAGCCATAAACAACTCTATACTTCACACACACACACACACACACACACACACACACACACACCTACTTTTATACTTGCTTCTTAGTATTTGAATATTCATACTGCATTAGTCAGGGTTCAACAGATCAACAGAATATCGACAGAATTCACAGAACGAAGGTGGGGGGAAAAGGATTTATTAGATTAGCTCACAATGCAGTCCTGAATTTCGACCACTCGTGAAAAGTCAGAGGAATCAACAGCTGGTCGGGTGGTCCAAGAGCCGGAGCCCCACGATTGAGGCAACCACCAATTCAGTCCAGTCCAAAATGTGAAGACAAGGAAGCTCCTCGGAGAAACGACAGCAAAGCTTCAGTTCAAAGTCCAGTCCAAGATGTGGAGACAAGGAAGCTCCTCGGAGAAACGACGGCGAAGCTTCAGTTCGAAGGCTGGAGGCCGAGGATCCAGACAAGAGCAGAAGATCAAGAAGCTCCTCAAGGAAACGGCAAAATTGCAGACTGACGATCTCAAACGAGAGCAGATGCGTTCTCTTCAGGAAGAGTAGCGGCTACTTCTACCCGGCTTTCTCCTTCTTTTATCTAAGTCCTGCACCTATCAGAACCCTGCTACCCACATTCAGGGCAGGACTTCCCGTTCAATCCACTGTTACACAACCAAAGTCACATGATCTGGGGTTAGTCAAGTTGACAAACCAGACCAACTATTACACATACTGTGTGCATGTGTGCAGTCTGAAGTGACTTATGTTCTTTGTTATTTGATTGCATATGTTTGGTAGTAAGTTTCTCTCATTGAAAGGAGCATTAAAGGAGAGAAAATATACTTCTACTTTCACTCTAACACTTAAAAGTTCCCAAACTTCAGCAGGGCGTGGTGTCGCACGCTTGTAATCCCAGTACTTGGGAGGCTGAGATAGGAGGATCGCAGGTTTGTGGCCAGCCTCAGCTACTTAGTGAGGCCCTCCACAACTTAGTGAGACCCTGTTTCAAAATAAAGAATAAAATATAGGGCTGTGGGTGTAGCTCAGAGGTAGAATGCCCCTGGGTTCAATCCCCAGTACTGAAAAAAAAAAGTTCCCAAACTTCACAATTCAGAAAATTTCAAAGCTATATATGGGTCTTCCTTCAAAAGTTTGTTTGTAAGTGAAAATGTATTTATAATAAAAAATAATGTTAGAAATTATTTTTAACATGCTTCTATGGTGCACTGTAGTCTCACATCACAATAAATATCTATTTGATGTTAACATACATGCACACAGCTCATGGTGTCCCCCCCGCCTCCCCCCACCCATATGAAGTACCGAAAATGATGTTGGTATATTCTCACATGTACACATTGTTTATAATAGTAATTCCACTGATTCACTTCTTTCTTGCCCTTCCCCTTCCCTTGTACCACTTCCCTTGCCCCACTGAGGGTTCTCTATTATCAACCGGAGTCCCTTGTGTGTCTCCACTACTCCCTAGGTTGCACATATTAATGAAAACATATGTCCCTTCTTTTTTGTGATTGGCTGATCTCACTTAACATAATGTTCTCCCGATCCTTCCATTTTCTTGTTAGAAATTATGACAAAAAAATGTGTATCAGATTACAAAGATATATTTAATCCATTATGCAGTTAAAATACTATATATTTTCAATGAAATAAAAACCTAGTTTATTGTAATGATGATTATGAAAAAACCAGTAAATCAATTAAAATGTATTTTAAAAGTTTAATTTATAGGCCAATTCATGATAAAAAGCAGTCTTAGAGGCAAAGATTTAGAAAAAAACATTTTAAAGAGATTCTGAAAGGAACTGCTAAGGTCTTTGAACAAGATGGTTATTTGTAGTTGCCCCCCCATAAAAAGTTGATGACATCCATAAAAATAAAAATGACAGGGTAAGTTAGGTCATAATTCTGATAGCCAGACAAATTATATATACTGTTTTTCAGGCTTTCTTCTAGTCCATATATATCTGTTTATAGGAGATATTTAAATTATGCTGATTTTCACTTCACAACATGCTTTCTTTTTTTTTTTTTTTTTTTTGTGGTACCGGGGATGAACCCAGGGGCGTTCTACCTCCATGCTACACCTCCGGCCCTATTTTTTTATACTTTATTTTTTGAAACCGGATCTCATGAAGTTGCAGAGGGCCTCGCTAAGTAGAAAGAGAGAGAGAGAGAGAGGGAGGGAGAAAGAAAGAGAGAGAGAGAGAGAGAGAGAGAGAGAGAGAAAGCTGAGGCTGGCCGTGAACCCGGATCCTCCGGTCTCCGCCTCCCAAAGTACTGGGATTACAAGCGTGCGCCACCACGCCCGGCCACAACATGCTTTCTTTTTCCTCAATACTAAGGTATCCCTAATACTTCTTGTGTTAGTAAGTTTTCGGTTGCTATGACAAATACCTGTGAAAAACAAATAGAGGAGAAAAGATTTGGGCTCATGGTTTCAGAGGTTTCAGTCCATGGTTGGCTAGCTCCATTGCGCTGGGCCTGAGGTGAGGCAGAACATCACCCTGGAAGGCTGTGGCGGAGGAAAGCTGCTCACTCATGGCAGCCCGCAAACAGTAGAGTCAGGGGACAAGAAATACCCTTCTAGGGCACACCCCAGGGACCTACTTCCTCCAACCAGGTCCCACCTCCTACAGTTCTCATCGCCTCCCAAAAGTCCATTTAAATTATCAATCCATCAGATGGACTGATCCACCAATGAAGTTAGAGCCCTAATGATATGATCACTTCCTAAAGCCCCGCCTCTGAGCATTGTTGCATTGGGGACCAAGGTTATAACAGGTGAGACTTTGGTAGACATTCCAGATCAAAACCATAGCACTACTCTTAACATTTTTTGTCATGTTTATAAGAAAATGTTTAGTTCATATTCAACAAGAAAGAGAAGGATGAGGCAGGGGAGAAAGATAAAAAAAGAAAAAGAAAAAGAGAGAGAGAGAAGGAAGGAAGAGAGGGAGGGAGAAAGAAAGAAGAAAGAGAAGGAAAGAATGAAAGAAAGAAGACTTGGAGAAGGAGAATAGAAAAATGATGGATTGAAGAGAGGAAGAAAACTCTCCTTAGGTAACTAACGAAGAATTGGAAAGAGAGGGAGAGAAGTGCAGAGAGATATGTAAGAAATCAATGGAATTGAGAGATAAAGGAAAGAGTATGAACTTTTTACTGAGAAAAAGTTATGGTAATGAGGCTGAGTAATTAAAATCCCCATACTGGTCATCATAAGGCTTATGTCCAGATGAATAAAGGGAAGTAGAAGACAAAGTGTAGCTTCGGGGTCCGACCGTAATGGAAGAGCTGCCCCAGACTTGCATCTGCAGTGTCTAACTGAGGGAGCTCCTACTGCATAGCATGCAAGCCCAGAATTTATTGTAAATGACTGATTTGAACAGAGACATTACGCTGGTGATTGAGTAAAGGTAATTTATTACTCATTTTTATAGGACATATTGAAATGGACCTAGTGATGCTATTGTTCTTGCAATGTCTATACATGCGAACAGATGACATCATAATAATGGAACTTAAATAGTAAATTGTTTTTTGTCAGCTTTCAGTCTCTGTGACAAAATACCAGTGATGAACAACTTATAAGAAGAAAAGGATTACTGGGGCTCATAGTTTCAGAGGTTCCAGCCCATGATCAGTTAGCTCCATTGCTTTGGGGCCTGTGGTGAGGCAGAACACCATGGTAGGAGCACATGGCAGAGCAAAGCTGCTCACCTCAAGGCAGCTGGGAGGCAAAGACAGAGGAAGGGGCTAGGGTCCCCATACCCCATGCAAGCCACATACCCCCAACTTGCTTCCACTAGGCCCACCTCCTAAAGGAGCCAGCAGCATCAGCTAGGGACCCAGCCTTCAACACATGAGCACTGGGGAACATTTAAGATATTTCAGAATTCTGAAATCACTAAGTAACAAATTAGTGTTTTTAAAATAATAACAAGAGATCATATGGATAAAGTTAATGAATTGTTGCCTTAGAGATCATCAACATAAGTTGTATGATGAAAAGTCAGAATTGTAGCCTTGCCAAAGGGTTAGCTGTACATAATTCCTAAAGAACTAAAGATCTACAAAAATAAATGAAATTTTTATTTTATATACATGAAAAAGCAAATAATATAGAAATCAATGTAATGCTTTGATTACTGTTTTGATTAATGTTTAATTAGTAACAAAACAAGCGTAAGACATTCAGATTATTCCACTTCAAGAGAAAAACATAAAACCTGTGTGGTGGCACTTGCCTGTAATCCCAGTACTTGGGAGGCTAAGACAGGAGGATCATGGGTTCAAGGCCAGCATCAGCAACTTAGTGAGACCCTGTTTCAAAATAACTTTTTTTTCAAAAAAAAAAAAGGGCTGGAGGTGTAGTTCAGAGATAGAATGGCCCTGTATTCAATCCCTAGTACCAGAGAGAGAAAAACATAATCCTACCCTGAGTGGGGGTCTGGGGTGGGGAACTGGTTTGAATACTGCCCAACCTTTATATGCTACCAAATTCTCACTCTTTTTGTTTAAAGAAAATTTTACAAATTGTCTTAAGTTTTTAAAATTTTAATTTTATTTGGCCCCAACTAAAATGTGATTCTTAAAGACCTAATGAATATATGAAAATGCACATTTCCTCACCATCTAGGTAAAAGCCAAATAAACATTCTCTTCATTGCTTTCTTTGGGTACAATAAATGAAGTAATCAAAACTGATGAAGGATCAAATAAAGTGTTGAAAGATACTTGAAGCAGGTCATCAGGTAATGGGATAAAAATGTACTGTTGGCCACCCATATGTAAGAAATTACTCAGGCTACAAATAACCCTATAAACTCCAACCCTTTGGGAAAAGCCAGTTAGTACTCCCATCTCCATATAGAAATAGACCCGGTACACTACAGAATAGCCACCAATGCTCAACATAATCAGTCTTTTTCAGGTAGAAATCTAAACAAGGCTGAGCCATAGGCTTTGAAATTTATAGTCCATATCCACATCTTAGTCCTGGCCTCATTGGATTGTTCAGTGCTTATTTTCAAGATGGAGTTCAGGCTGAATCAATTTGAGGATTCAAATTTTCACAGCAAAGCCAGGTATAGTGACGCACACTTGTAATCCCAGTATTTAGGAGGCTGAGATAGGAGGATCGCAGGTTTGCTGCCAGCCTCAGCTACTTAGTGAGGCCCTTTGCAACTTAGTGAGACCCTGTTTCAAAATAAGGAATAAAAAAATAGGGATGGGGGTGTAACTCAGAGGTAGAAAGCCTCTGGGTTCAATCCCCAGTACAGTTAAAAAAAAAAAATTCACAGCAAGAAATACATTGTTATCTTCCAAAGCATTATACTCTTTTTTTTTTTTTTTTTTTTTTTGCGGTACTGGGGATGGAACCCAGGGGCATTCTACCTCCGCACTACACCCCC
>PVJS01039297.1:0-18975 GCA_004027185.1 Glis glis
CTCCGGTCTCTGCCTCCCAAAGTACTGGGATTACAAACGTGCACCACCACGCCCGGCCTCCCGGCTTATTTTTTATTTTGAAACAGGGTGTCATTAAGTTGTGGAGGGCTTCACTAAATTGCTGAGGCTGTCCTTGAACCTGCGATCCTCCTGTCTCAGCCTCCCAAGTACTGGGATTACAAGCGTGCGCCACCCTGCCGGGGCTAGCAGTAGTTACTTGTGACAAAGGAGACTGGGGAGATAGAGACGGGAGTTTTCACCTCAGGAAAAATAAATAAATAAATCAAGTTCTAGAAGAACAAGAGCTCAAAGTACATGAAATGACACAGGCAACATACAAAAGTCATGCCCATACAATCACACTTTTATATGACGTCTCGCATATCGACTCAGTTTTAAAAGTAGAAGTATTGTTTTACTTATTTGTTTTAATACAAGGACCTTCTTCTCCTGCAGCTCTCAAAACAACTTCTGAAAAGGAGTAAGGAATGCTGGGTTATACTCATATATATATGTATGTATGTATGTATGTATATATATGTATGTATGTATACATGTATATACTCATATATATATATATATATATATATATATATATATATGTATATTTATGAGGTCAAGTGGCCATCTACTTCTGAATGGTGGAAACTCCCCAAAAGTCATATTTTAAAATATTTTAAGCCCGTGGTTTTATTTTTACAGCAGCCTTTCTCCATACTTGTTCTCAGAATATCTATGATGAATATGCATTATTGATATAAGTGGGGAAAAGTTATATTAAAACATTGCTTAGGACAGACCCCAAGAGCTTTGCATTTCAAAAAGACTTCCAGATACTTCTACATCATACGAAATTTTAAAAACTGCTCTTCTAAATCTAAGCATTTAAAATTAAACCTTCCTTTTCCAAATTTCATCTGGGATGATCAAAGAAGTAGAACCCAAAGCTATGTGAGGAGACTGCCCTGTGCCAGAAACATTTGGGGGAATCTTCAGGATATAGTGAAATGAGATCAAATTCAGAGATGGGCTGAAGTGGAGGAAGAAATTTTGGGGAGAAAAACAGGGGAACCAGCTTCCCGACAGAACCCCATTGACTTCCATTGGCTCCCAGCCTGGGGGTTAGAAGCAGTGCAGGTTGAGGGAAGCTTCAGTCGTCTTTTCTTTTCTTTTCTTTTCTTTTCTTTTCTTTTCTTTTCTTTTCTTTTCTCTTCTCTTCTCTTCTCTTCTCTTCTCTTCTCTTCTCTTCTTTCTTTGGGGTAGGGCGGTACTAGGGATTGAACCCAGGGGGCATTCTACCTTGGAGCAATACTCCCAGCCCCCCTATTTTATTTTTTATTTTGAAACAGGGTCTCACTAGGTTGTTGAGAGTCTCGCTAAGTTGCCGAGCATGTCTTTGAACTGATCCTCCTGTCTCAGCCTCCCAAGTAAAGGGTAATCCATTTCTAACAATACCTTTATCATTTTAAGAAAGTTCCTTCTATTTCTAGCTTGACTGTGTTTATTTTTCTTCCCGGAATGAGTTGATTTTTATTAAAAATTCCTTTCATCATCTATTGAAATGTGCATATGGCTTTCTTCTTGGATGTGTTAATAAAGTGACTTACATTAAAAATTTCCTAACGTTGAATCATCTTTGCAAAGCTGGTATGAATTCTATTTTTAATATGTCGCTTGATTTAAGGTGCCCCCCCAATTACCATTTTTATATAGCTTTCTTTCCTTCTCCTCTTTTTAATTTTTTTTCTGATTGTGGTGGCAAGATTATCCTTGCCTTGCAGAATATATTGGAAACATTTCCATATTTTTACTTGATTAAATAAAATAGGAATTCTAAGTAATATGGGAAGTTTTAATTCCTTAAAAACCTGGAGAATCTGCCAGGAGAATTAACTGGGTTTGGTAGCAGTTTGATATAGATAACAGACCACCATTCCAATTTCATCTATGTTTATCGGTCTCTTTAAATTTTCTTTTTCTTTTGCCAATTTGATCATTTTATTCCTAGCAAATCATATGGGTTACTTCCCCTGACTTTCAAATTTACTTGAAATTTCGTGTAATATTCCCTTTAGTTTTGTAAAACTCTACTGTATTTGCAGCTTCGGTATGTTTATCAATTCTAATGTTTGTGAAGGTCGTCTCTCATTTCATCTTTGTGTGTGTGTGTTTGTCGGGGGTATACTGGGGTTGAACCCAAGGGCATTCTACCTCCAAGCTACACCCCCAGCCCTTTTTATTTCTTAGTTTGAAACAGGGTCTTGCTAAGTTGCAGAGGCTGGCCTCGAACCTGCGATCCTTCTGTCTCAGCCTCCCAAATACTGGGATTAAAGAGCATGTACCACCACGCCCGGCTCATTTTATCTTAACTTTTCACAGCTTCTCTACTTTATTTGTGTCTCCTACCTTCCCCTCTAAAAAAGAAAAGAACAAAGAAAAAGAAAGAACATTCCTATGGGTCCTAGTGTTCCATTTTTTGGCTTCTTCTTTTATATTCATTATTTACTCACTTTTTAGGGTTACTTTGATGCTCTTTTTTGGCATCTTGAGTTGGAAAAGCTCAGTATGGTTATTTTTTAAGTATCATATTTTCTAATGAACTTATTAAGGCTATAATTTTTTAGTATGACACTGGTTGCATCCCACAGATTTTTTTATTTATAGTGCCTCTTGTTATTCATTTCTAATTAGTCCAAAAGTTCAGCTAGATTTCTTTTCTCTAACTCACTTATTTTGGAAGGACTATTTCTATCCCAGTTGAATGACTGTTTGGGGGACAGGTTTAAATTTAGTTTCTCTTTTTTGCCATCATTTGTTGATTAGTAAATTTTGGGGTTTGAGGTTTTCCTTTTCAGAAGGAGTTATAATTTGCTTTTAGGTCTACAATGAACATTTTGTTGTTTTTTTATTTTTATTGTTGTTGTTTTTGTGAATGTTCCACAGTTAGAAAGAATGTCTCTTCTTTGATATTGGGTACAGAAATTTTGTTTTGTTTTGTTTTGGGGGTTTTTTGGTACTGGGGATTGAACCCAGGGGTATTGTACCTCCAAACTATACCCCCAGCCCTATTTTATTTTTATTTTGAAACAGGGTCTTGCTAGGTTGATAAGAGTCTCACTACTTGCTCAGGCTGTCCTTGAACCTGTGATCCTCCCATTTTAGCCTCCCAAGTACTGGGATTACAGGCGTATGCCACCACACCCGGCTGGGTACCAGGTTTTTTTATACAGGCATTCTATCAAGTTTGATTACTGTGGTATTCAAATCTTTTAAAGTCTTCCTTATTGTTTGCTTATTGATATCTGACAGAGATAAGTTAAGCTCTGTACAATTAGCTATCGCTATAAAACAAACGGCCTTCAAACCCAAGGATTTGGGGCATCATTCCTGTATCTGTGGTCAGCAGGGCCCGTTGATCGATGAGGGCTTGGCTGAGCACCTCTGCTCCAGGCTGGGGGCCGGGACGGACCCGGGGGTCTGCTCCTCCTCGCAGGTCTTTGGGCATCTGGGGTGAGTGTGGTTGGCTCTGTTCCTCACGACGTCTGCAGATACCTGGAAGAGCCCTATTGCACCGACCAGCAGCGACAACATGTCCTTGCGCGGCCAACCTGAATAGTCTATAGAATGTGGACACACACAGTGTGGCTGTAAAGCTGAGGAAGCTCATGCCCGGGGCTCAGGAGAGAGGCCAGAGCTGGAGGTGTGGATGTGAGAACGGTCAGGACACAGGGAGCCTAGAAACCATGGGGGACATGGCTTCCCCACCAAGGGATGGAGCAGAGGGGAGGCCAGCTTGCGCCCTGGCTTTGACTCAGGCAGAAGACTGAGGGAGAGAAGCCCGGGGCAGAGAGAGGACGATGGGTGTTAGATGGGGAGCCTGGAGGGAGCTCTGTTGGAGAAGCCAAAGGAGAGAGGGGGAGGAGGGCAAAAGACCGTGAGGAGGTCCCACAGAAGGAGGACCAAGGATGAGCACGTCCTGTCTGGCAACTAGAAAATCAGGTGTAAATGCTGAGAAAAATCCGCTGTGTCAGGAGTGTGGGCACACGAGTCAGACCTCAGGGGAGAGGAATCAGGAGCAGGGGGAGTAGCCAGTCTCCATGGATGCTCTCGGGGAGCCGCAGGAGTCAGGGAGAGGGAGCTAATGTTTGCTGGGTGAAAGGCTTCCATATATGTCCTCACTAGCTGTACTCCACAGTCCTGGGAGAGAGAGACTGTTGAAAGAGAGAAGAGGTCACGGTCACAAGATTGGTCACAAGAGGTCAAGGTCACAAGATTGGTCACAAGAGGTCAAGGTCACAAGATTGGTCACAAAAGGTCAAGGTCACCAGATTGGTGAGGGGGGGCAAGTTTGCCCCCAGGATTGTCTAATTCTGGTTGGTTTTGTTTTGTTTTGTTTTGTTTTGTTTTGTTTTGTTTTGTTTTTTGCAGTACTGGGCCTGGAACCCAGGGGCATTCTACCTCCGAGCTACACCCCCAGCCCGATTTTTTATTCTTTATTTTGAAACCAGGTCTCACTAAGTTGCGGAGGGCCCCACTAAGTAGCTGAGGCTGGCCGCGAACCCGGATCCTCCGGTCTCAGCCTCCCAAGTACTGAAATTACAAGGGTGCGCCACCATGCCCGGAGTTCTAATTCTGATTTTTATGCTCCATCCTGCATGGGAGAGGGAAGCAGGGATCGAGTTCACATGGAGTTAGTTCAGAGGGGACCCAGAGGAAGGGAGGCGCTGGAAGACCCGAGTGGAGAGAGGGAAAGAGGAGACCCTCTCCCAGGCGTGGGAGGAAGGAGTGAACGCCCTGGGTACCTGCTCTGATGAAAACCTCAACTCATAACCAAACTGTGACGCTGTTTTATCTGTGTCTTGGGCTCCTTACTTTCCAATCTCTAAGTTAGCAGGTAGCCCCCAGACTTCCTTACCCAAGAAATCAGGTCATGTTGCTCACTAAAATAGCGCTGGTCTGGAGAAGCTGGGGCAGGTAGGTGCGGGAGGGCTCTTACTCACAGGCCCGGGCAGGAAGCATTTCTCCCCGGGGATGAAAACAACATTATATAATGGATAAGAAATACAGCGCGGCTGTGGAAGTGGCAAAAGAATTGAAAAGAAAAGGTTTCTTTTCCTTGTCTATGATTTTTAGCTTTTTATTTTGAAATGATTATAGATTCACTGGAAGTAAAATAAATAAATGCTTTTAATGATATGTTTTCCAGCCAAGGGGCAAAAAAATATTAAATATTAGCAGGGCATGGTGGTGCACGCCTGTAATCCCAGTACTTGGGAGGCTGACAGGAGGATTGAAAATTCAAGGCCAGCCTTAGCAACTTAGTGAGACCCTGTTTCTTTTTTCTTCCTCTCTCTTTCTTTCTTGCTTTCTTTCTTTCTTTTTCTCTCTGTTTTTTTTAGTACTTGGGATTGAACCTGGGGCATTCTACCTCCAAGCCATACCCCCAGCCCAATCTTATTTCTTAATTGGAAACAGGGTCTTACTAGGTTGCTGGGAGCCTTGCTAAGTTGCCGAGGCTGGCTTTGAACCCACGATCCTCCTGTCTCAGCCTCCCAAGTACTGGGATTACAAGCTTGTGCCACCATGCCTGACTGAGACCTTGTTTCAGAAGAAAAAAAAATAAAATAGGGCCAAGGATGTAGCTCAGTGGTAGAGTGTCCCTAGGTTCAATTCCCAGTAGCACACAAAAAAATTAAATACTGCTGGGCATGGTGGCGCGCGCTTGTAATCCCAGTACTTGGGAGGCTGAGACAGGAGGATCGCAGGTTCGCGGCCAGCCTCAGCTACTTAGTGAGGCCCTCTGCAACTTAGTGAGACCCTGTTTCCAAATAAAGAATAAAAAATAGGTCTGGGGGTATAGCTCGGAGGTTGAATGCCCCTGGGTTCAATCCCCAGTACTGCAAAAATAAATAAATAAATTAATTAATTAATTAAAATAAATAAATAAATAAATAAATGATCCATTTCCTCTTGTTGCTTTAAAATGTCACACGTCTGACCCTGGAATCAGAGGAGCTAAAGAATGAGGTCCACGGGGAGCTGGAGGAACTATGGGCTCAGCTGCTGCCCACACCGACTGTGGTTAGACAGATTCCCTGGGGAACACCCTGGAGACCCCACAGAGCCTCACGCTTTGCATTGATCTCCTCGTCTTCCCCAGAGGCAACGGGTTCACGTTAGCCTTCCAAATTTTGTGCAAAAGGTCTCTGGAGACCCATGCCAATTGCAACTTTGCAGAGTTGGGATCTCTTGGCTGGGTCGACAAAGTAAGGTTTGGGTAGAGGAATGATGTGGTCTTTTTTCTTTAGCAAACTCCTTTTTAGAGAGCAGTTCTAGGTTCACAGCAAAATTGATCAGGAAGTAGAGCGAGTTCCCTTCTGCCCTCTCTCCCCACACAGGCAGGGTATTCCCCACTAGGAACAACTTGTTCCAGAATGGTACCTTTGTTGCAACTGATGGACCTACATGGGCACTTCCTTATCTCCCAAAGTGGGCAGTTTCTGTTTGGGCTCACTCTGGGCGTTGACCTTTCTATGAGTTTTTACAAACGTGTAATGACATGCACCATCTACACCAGAGCATCCTACAAAGTAGTGTTCAGTCTCCGCCTACCCCTCCCTCACTCCCCCAACCTCTGGGGACCACTGGCCTTTTTTTTTTTTTTTTGCAGTACTGGGGATTGAACCCAGGGGTGTTCTACCTCTGTCCTACACCCCCGGCCCTATTTTTTTTTTATACTTTATTTTGAAACCGGGTCTCACGAAGTTGCAGAGGGCCTCACTAGGTAGAGAGAGAGAGAGAGACAGGGAGAGAGAGAGAGAGAGAGAGAGCCGAGGCTGGCCGCGAACCCGGATCCTCTGGTGTCCGCCTCCCAAAGTACTGGGATTACAAGCGTGCGCCACCACGCCCGGCCTTACCACTGGCCTTTTCATGGTGTCCATAGTGCTGCTTTTTCCTCCAGATAGTTGAAAATCATTCAGTTTGTAGCCTTTTCAAGTTGGCCTCTTTGACTTAATAATATGCATTTAAGTGTCCCTCCGCCCCGTGTCTTTTCATGACTCCGTGGCTTATTTCTTTTTAGCACTGAATTCCATCGTCTGGTTGCACCATAGTTTATCTATTCACCTGAAGGACATCCTGCCTGCTTCCAAGTGTTGGAAGGTACAAATAAAGCTGCTATAAAATCCCATCAGAAGCTTTTTGTAGAAACGTATGTTTTCAGCTCCTGTGGATAAATACCAAGAGGCACACTTGCTGGGTCGTATGGTAAGAGTATATTTAGGTTGGGCGGGGGGCACAGAAAGTCTGGTTGGCCCATTATTGGTGATGTTAAAAATGAAAGTTGATTTTAAAATCACTTTTAAACCAAGCGTGATGGCGCAGGCTTGTAATCCCAGTACTTGGGAGGCTGAGACAGGAGGATCGCAGATTCGTGGCCAGCCTCAGCTACTTAGTGAGACCCTGTTTCAAAATTTAAAAAAATAAAATAAAATAGGGCTGGGGGTGTAGCTCAGAGGTAGAATGCCCCTGGGTTCCATACCCAGTACCACAAAATAAATAAATAAATAAATAAATAAATAAATAAATAGGGCTGAGGGTGTAGCTCAGAAGTAGAATGCCAGCCAGGTATGGTGGCACACACTTGTAATTCCAGTACTTAGGAGGCTGAGACGGGAGGATACAGATTCGCACCCAGCCTCAGCTACTTATTGAGGCCCTCCTCAACTTACTGAGACCCTGTTTCCAAATAAAGAACAAAAAATTGGGCTGGGGGTATACCTCGGAGGTAGAATGCCCCTGGGTTCAATCCTCAGAACCGAAAAAAAAAAAGAAGTAGAATGCCCCTGGGTTCAATCCCCAGGACCCAACCAAACAAAACAGTAGAAATTCTGATTCATTCATTCCTTCATTCAATAAATACCCATCCAGCTCTTACCGCATGTTAGATACTGGGACAGGTCCCAAGAACATAAAGACAAATGTAGCATGCCCCCCCCCAGGGGATCAGCTGGGGAGACAAGCAAGCAAACACACATTTAGATCACAAGGCGAGAAGGACACAAAGCAATGATTTCCCATCTTTAATGACTTCAACGCACTTCCCCCAGTACCCCTACCTCCGCAGAGGAGAAGGCACTCAGGCATTGACTTCCAATCCATTTGCCATTAATTCCTAATATAATTGCAATGTGGCTTTAGCAAAGATAAAGCAAATGATTTTTTTTCCAGGTAGCACATATTGGCCACCTGTAGCCCTGAGACATGAAAGAGAGCCAAGATAGGGAAGGTGGTATTTGTTCAACAATAGAATGGTACCCATCAAGTTTTATTGCCTAGGCAAGGCTGCGTGGGGGACAATTGAGCAGGATTTATTTGCACATGTAAATAATATTGGTTTTAATGAGGTCTCCTTACTATCTCTGAGCCTAAGACTATGTCTCACAGGCAATCTACTTAGAGGAAACGGTGGGCTGTGTTTACCCATCGACTGTCCCAGCGCCACAGTGGAGCAAGTGCACAGGGACGGGTGTGTGGAACAGGCCTGTGCCCGCCATTGTTCATCCCTTCTCAACCCCGATGCTGACCACCTGAAATCTCACCCTGCAGCCAGTCGAGTTAGGTCCAGGCTCTTTTAAATGTCCACTCATTAAAGGTTTTTTAGGTTTGTTTGTTTTTGTTTTTGTGGTACTGGGGATTGAACCCAGGGACTTTCTACCTCTGAGCTACACCTCTAGCCTTTTTTTTTTTTTTAATTTTGAAACAGGGTCTTGCTAAGTTGCTGAGGCTGGCTTCTAACCTACAATCCTCCTATCTCAGCCTCCCAATACTTTACTGGGATAAAGTATTTTTATAGAAAGCGTTTTAAAACCCTTTTGATATTGAATCAGACCCGGATGAACATTCAGCATGTCTTTAGCCCATTCCCTTGCCTTTAGCCTGGACCAAGGCCACTCATAAAGATAAGAATGCAACTTTTTTATGTAATATGCCAAAGAACAACTAATTTGCTTCATCATTTGGAGACACTTAAAGGCGATCTTCCTATACTGCTTCAGTTTATACTTAGTTTCTTAGCTTCTGATCTTGGAGCCCGGGATGGGTCTATCCACTTTGCCACCCTCAGCTAACACTGTTCTCCCGTTTCTCCACCTCCATAACACATTTGGCTCTGCTTGGCTAGCTCCAAAGCTCACGCCACCACCAGGTGAACATATGGTCCTTTCTCAAGGAGGCGGTGAGAGGGAAACTTCTAGGAACTTAGAGCGGGGCGGAGAAGTCTACACTCCCAGCACCTTGAGTCTGGGGGAGCTTTGCCCGCCTATGTAAGGTCCTATGGAGACCATTGTAAACCCGCGGTAACATTATTTTGGTTGTGGTAATGACTTCAAGGGCATACACAAATGTCAAAAGTGATTGAATTGTGCACTCTAAGTATGTGCAGTTTTTATACTTTAATTAATTATACTTCAGCTGAACATGGTAGCGCATGCCTATAATCCCAGTACTTGAGAGACTGAGACAGGAGGATCGTAGGTTTGAGGACAGCCTCAGCAAATTTTGAGACTCAGCAACTGAGAGACCTTGTTTCAAAACAAAAAATAAAAAGGGCTGGGGGTATAGCTTGGAAGTAGAATGCCCCTGAGTTCAATCCCCAGTACCACACAAACACATACACATAAATAATAATTATACTTCAATGACGGGGTTTTTTTTTTTTTTGCAGTACTGGGGATTGAACCCAGGAGCATTCTACCTCCAAGATACACCCCCGGCCCTATTTTTTATTCTTTATTCTTTATTTTGAAACAGAGTCTCACTAAGTTGCGGAGAGCCTTACAAGTTGCTGAGGCTGGCCACGAACCTGCGATCCTTCTGTCTCAGCCCTCAAGTACTAGGATTACAAGTGTGTGCCACCATACCCAGTTTCAATGATGTTTTAAAAATTCTTATTTGCTCTTAATTCAACTTCTTTCAGACCTTGTTTAATTTCAGTGGACTTGGCTTTCTAATTTGCAAAGCCAATAGCCCATCTCCCCAGCCCCCAGAGCTGGGTACCGCGGCCCCGCATCCCCACACAGGCCTTACTTTGTACATCAGCCTTAGTTTCCTGTGATCACATAGCCACTTCACCATCAATGATACTCAGAGAAATTAAGTAGATTGCAACGTGTTCCCTCCAGAGAGCACTGTGTTTGCAGCTCAGCCGTGCGGGGGCACCCCATGACACTGGAGAGGCAGATCTTCCTCAGTACAATGGGCATTTCCTAGGTGAATATTCTAAAGAGGGCATTCAACTTAATGGTGATGGACCATCACCAAGAGCTTCTCCAGGCCGTGACTAAGTCCTATTCATTCTGAACGTTTATTGAGATGAATTGGGGTTCACCCCGTGTTTCCTCCCTAGCAAAATGCCAGCTGAGTTTTAAGGGGAAGAGACCTAAAACGCCCTCCCCACATCCACCTCCATCAGCCTGTCACAGGAGGAGGGTTGATTCTGTGAGGGGCCCGAGGGCTTCCCAGAGCAAGAAACCCACCTCCGGACTGCCAGGGTCCTTGGCCTATGCGATGGAAAAAATTTCAGCACGTGCCAGTCAGAGACATAGACAGAGTTATTTAGGAAAGTAGGAAACATACATTCTAGGGAGAATGCAGGCTATCTCATGGGGGAGACACACTTTGGGGTCTGTGGCTCTTCTTTTATAGGGAGCATGGTGAAGGGTGGGCGTGGGGAGGTGTGTGCGGCTGACCTCAGGCCGGTAGTTTCAAGGCGGTTTCTGGGGGTCTGGGCATCTTAAGGGTCCTCAGGCTGGCCGAAGTCTCCATTATCTGATCAATAGATAAGCTGGAGAGTCCCCTAAATCATAGGTTTCTCAAGATATTGTATCTGTCTTATTAACAGTGCACAGGGCAATTATAATTTTTTTCCTAGGAATTTGGGAAGAGACAGGCCTGGGAAAGAGAACTGGTTAGGGAATAAAGGTTGAAGAACTTTAGCACCAGGTTCTTATATTAAAGTTATATTTTACTTCTTCTGTGTCTCCTTTCTGCCTATTTATTTCTTCTATCTGACATCAAGCCCTCCTCCTCCTTCCCTTCGTGGGGGAGCGGTGTAGAGAGTTGTGTAAACATTGAGCATCTTATCACCCCAGAGCCTCCCAGAGCAAGGGCTCAAACTACACCTAGCTCCAAGACAAAGCAGAAAAGAGACGGAGAAGGTGATGATGCTCACACATCAACGCTGCCTTCTCCAAGAGGGGTGTGGATCTTTGAATCTAATCACACATGTCCTTCCACCCAAGGGAAAAAGTATTTCTTCCTCCATTCACCAGGGTACACAAGGCAGGATAGAGTTCATAGAAGTTGGGATTCGAATGCAACTGAACGCAACATAAACCCAGCTCAAAGTATCTTACACAAAATTAGAATTTACAGACTACTATGAATAGGAAATCTGATCGTGGGTTTCCATCAGGCGCAGATGGATGCATGTGTTCAAGCGGTGCTGTCCCACCTCTGTCTCTCTCCCTCTCCTTCCTCTCTCTCAGTCCTCTGTGGTGACTGCATCCTCAGCCTCAGATTCTTACTTTTTGGTGGAAAGATGATTACAAAGGCCCTACGGTTTCCACTGTATTCAGGGGTCGCAGGCTCAAAGCCAGCCTCAGCAACTCAGCGAGGCCCTCTGCAGCTTAGCAAGACCCTGCTTCCAAATAAAAAATAAAATAGGGCTGGGGATAGAGCTCAGAGGTAGAATGCCCCTGGGTTCAATCCCCAGCACCATTAAAAACAAAACAAACAAACAAACAAACAAAGGAGGCAGGCACTCTCTCAAGGCTAAACTATCAAGTCTTAAAGGGGAAATCTGATTGGTCTGCTGCTTGGGTGAAGTGTTGCTCTGTGAACCAATCACTGCAGCCGGAAGTGTGGGATGCTCTGATTGGTCATGCCTAGGTCACCGGCCACCCCTGTGGCTAGGTCTGAGGGCTAGCCAAGAACCAGAATCCTGGACCCATGCAAACCACAGGGCTGGCTTTCCCAGAGTAAATAAGAGATGTGTTAGGAGAACAAGGAGAATGTGTGCTGGGAGGGAGAGAAAGAGCTGGCACCTCCGACCAGAAAGCCTGCTGTTTGAAGAATGTTCTCTCCCATTTGATTCAAGGTGGCCACGTTGGCCGCCCCCTCAGAGGCCTGGTGGCTCATTCATCTGGGGAAAAGGAGGCCCTGCCTGTGCTATCTCTCTTCTGCAGCAGGAGGAAGGGCAAGAGGACCGCCCTCCCCACTCACAGGAGAGTCATGGTGCCAGCTTTTAATTTATCAGAGTGGAGAGAAAGCTGACCTTCACAGAGGAAAGTACCGCTGAGGGTGGGGAGTGTTGGTGAATGAAATATCACCCTTCTTGCTTTGACCCGTGAAACCCAGACACACAGTGATGGACAGTCCCGGGGGAGAAGGGCACCTTTGTCACCTCACGTCATGGGCCTGAGGTCTGTGTGCTCAGAAGGGCCACAGTGTGAGACTCCTCCTCCCACCCCTACTCAGTCTGCCCGAGAGAAAGGAAACCAAAGCTAGTTTCCCCAAGATTGAAACGCAGGCCCGGCCTGCACCACCTAGCCTTTGCTTTGCTGACACTTCCTGTTCCCTGAGCGGACATTCACTGACACTATGTCCCTGGGCACCAGCAAGTGTCCCCAGATCGTTTTTCTGTCCCCAAAGCCCGAGACAATTTTTAGAACCTCATTTTTCGTAGACTTCACAGGTATTAGGAAGCACATGCAAAGACCAAGGAAAGTTCATATCTAAACCTCCCCCAAATGTTAATTGGTTCACATTTGATGTCTGTCCATGCTATGCTAAGAACTGCGGTACCAGATGGTTTTCTCAAATCCATGCACAATGGCGTCTCATTTCTCCGGACTCCAGTGCGTGGCCAACCAACTCCTCATCAATAACACTGTGCTGATAATGAGAGGGGGAAAAGAGAGAGAGCAGGGTTGTGTGTGTGTCTGTGTGTGCATGTGTACGTGCACCAAATAATCTGGGGAAGTACCTAACATGAAGACTTATCCTGTGAGCCGGGTGTGGTGGCACACACCTGTAATCCCAGTACTTGGGAGCCTGAGACAGGAGCATCACAGTTTCAAGGCCAGCCTCATCAATTTAGTGAGACTCTCAACAACCTAGTGAGACCCTGTTTCAAAAAAACATACTAAATAAAATAGGGCTAGGGATGTAGCTCGGAGGTAGAATATCCCTGGGTTCAATCCCTCTAGTACCAAAAACAAAACAAACAACAACAAAAAAGGAAGGAAGTATTTTGAGTTTGCATTTCCATGGAAGACATATTCTGGTCCTCCACTCCCATGAAGACCCTTTGTGGGACTCTAGGGTGTGGGCGGGTTTGATTACTCCTAGCCTCACACTGAAGGGAGAGGACATGGCCTCCTGTAAACTTATTCTACTCATAAAAGAGCAAAAAAGAAGGAAACTCTGCCTTCTGGTGTCCTCTCTGCCCTATTCTGTATCCCAACAGTACAGGTTTAACGGCCACCTCTGGAATTCATTTTTGAGTGGCCCATGGGGGATCAAGTATTAGGTGTCTTTCTTGGGGCTGGGAAGTGGCTGGGATACTGGCCAGAGGGCACTGCTGGGTGTCTCTGCATCCTGAATGGAGGCACAAGCCTGCGTGCTCTCTGCAGTCTGGGCAGGTAGAAGGCATTGTCTGCTCATAATCTTTTGCTGTTCTTATCATGGCTTCACGGCGGGCTGTGGATACTTCCTTACTTCAGTGGCTTTTGGCTTGGTCTGTGACTTTGTCCCATATGCCTTAGCGACTTGGTAACACGACGTGTGCTCGCATGGTTTGGCTTGTCCTCATCAGCCACTAGAACAGCATGCCCCAGGAAGCTACCTCCCCCTCAGCTTGGGTCTCAATATAAGTGGCATTTGGAAAAAATTAAACTTAGCCCACATATTGGCAAAACACTTAAATCATAATCAAAATATATAAGGACATCCAGAAGTCAATAGCAAAACAAACAAACAACAACACAAAAAACCCACCCTTATGACCCAATTAAAAATGGACTAAGAACCTTAATAGATATTTCTTCAGATAGAGCATACCAATAGCCAACCGGTATATGAAAAGATGCTCCACGTCACTAATCATAAAGGAAATGCAAATCAAAATCAGAAAGAGCTATCACTTCACGTGAAAACAAAGAGAAGCAGAGTTGATGAGGTTGAGGAGAAACTGGGACCCTTGTACACTATTAGTGGGAATGTGAAATGGTAGAGCCACTAAGGAAAACAAAACTAAGAGTAGAAACTACCATATGATCTACTAATCCCATGTCTTGGTACTTATTTCTAAAAATTGAATTCAGGATCTAGAAGACAGATTAGTATTCTCATGTTCATGACCACCCTATTCACAATGGCTCAGATGTGTAAATCACTTACATATCCATGGACATTGAATACATGAAGGAAACACAGTATATACATACCATGGAAACTTATTTTACCTTACAAAGACAGAAATCTCTCAATGTGACAAAGACAGGAATCTTTCAATGTGACAACGTGGATGAACCCCGAAGAGATTATGCTGAATGAAGTGAGCCAGTCACAGGAGGCCGCTTGTGTAAGGTATCTAAAATAGTCAAACTTGCCGGGCGTGGTAGCACACGCTTGTAATCCCAGTACTTTGGGAGGTGGAGACCGGAGGATCCAGGTTCGCGGCCAGCCTCAGCTCTCTCTCTCTCTCTCTCTCTCTCTCTCTCTCTCTCTACTTAGTTAAGCCCTCCGCAACTTTGTGAGACCCGGTTTCAAAATAAAGTATAAAAAATAGGGCCGGGGGTGTAGCGCGGAGGTAGAACGCCCCTGGGTTCAATCCCCGGTACTGCAAAAAAAATAAATAAATAAAAAATAAAAATAAATAAAATAAAATAGTCAAACTCATGGAAGCAAAGACTAGAGCTGTGGTTTAGAGACGAGGGGAGAGGAACGTAGGGTGTTGCTAATCAACAGGTATAAAGTTTCAGCTACTGAAGATAAACCATTTCTAGAGACCTGCTCTATGACATTGTGCCTATACTGTAGTGTACCCTTAAAGATCTACTGCTGGGCCATGCCTGTACCTGGCTAGGCATTCTTCCACCCCCTGGGAGAAAGCCTGGGGTTTGGTGTGTAAACTGGCCGCTGCGGGAACTGTCCTCCGCTGTGGTGCTGAAATCCGGACAGCGAAGAGGACCCCGTTGTAAAATGCTTCTGTGTATGCTATCCATCCGGGTCCCTGGGTCTCTGACCAGGTAGCAGAAACAGCACAGAGTGGAACCTAAGAGGCAGAGGCAGACAGCCAAAAGACTGGGAATATCAAGCTCCCACTTCCAGTTGTCCCTCCAGGGAAGGAACATGCCCACCTCGCCCTTGGTTTGGGGAGATTCTGCCAGGTCCCAGCAAGAAATAGATGATAATTTCAAAGAGTTTAACTGAGAAAAGTTAATGATCTTCTCGTCCTACTTTTTTTTTTTTTTAGGTACCGGGGATTGAACCCAGGGGCGTTCTACCTCTGCGCTACACCCCCAGCCCTATTTTTTTTTATACTTTATTTTGAAACCGGGTCTCACAAGTTGCAGAGGGCCTCACTAAGTAGAGAGAGAGAGAGAGAGACAGGGAGAGAGGGGGGGGAGAGAGAGCTGAGGCTGGCCGCGAACCCGGATCCTCCGGTCTCCGCCTCCCAAAGTACTGGGATTACAAGCGTGCGCCACCACGCCCGGCTCATCCTACTTTTAAAAAAAATTTTAGGGTGTGGGTGCTAGGGGTGGACCCCAGGGCTTCATGCATGCTAAGCATCAGTTTTACCACTGAGCTATATCTCCAGCCCCTCATTTATTATATTATTATTATTATTATTATTATTTGCAGTACTGGGGATTGAACCCAGGGGCATTCTACCTCCGAGGTATACCCCCAGCCCTATTTTTCATTCTTTATTTTGAAACAAGGTCTCACTAAGTTGCAGAGGGCCTCACTAAGTAGCGGAGGCTGGCCGCGAACCTGCGATCCTCCTGTCTCAGCCTCCCAAGTACTGGGATTATAAGCGTGCGCCACCATGCTCAGCTAATTATTTTTTTCAAGAGATGGGGTCTTGCTATGTTGCCTGGGCTGGGGTGCAGTCGCTATTCACAGGCACAATCCCACTACAGATACTTGGTGTGGACATCCAACTGACAACTAGCACTCTTGCTAGATTTTACTGCTGCTTCTGTGTCTTTCTAGGCACAAAATGTCAAATTGTAGTATAACATTTCATTTCATTTCAATGCCAAATTGCAGTGTAGCCTCTATGAAGACATATTTAAAAGCACCTAAAGTTAACATGCATAAGACCTAGCATTACATTGTTGAAGTGATATCAATAAGAACAAGCAAGACCAAGTTTGTGCATCTGCAGACGATGACAACCACAGGTCACAGATTGTAACATGTGTCCTGATTCCAGCAATGTTAAAATGTGAAAAAAGCACCTTAGAGTTGACAAAATCAGATAAACATGATATATATATAATCATATATTTATATTTATATATATATAATCATATATTTATATTTTTTATTGTATTGCATATTTATATGACATAAAACCTTATTCACAGGAAGTAATTTCCTCACAAAAGGTCTTCTGATTGCTGCTCCCATTCTGATGACTTCAAGCACCCTTCAAAGTCGCATCGCTATTGATCTGTTAGTCGGCCTAGTTTTACCATTTAAGCACACTTCTCACAAAATGAAAATAATTGCAGTGTGGGCATTCTGAAGGCCGCCCCTTCCTCTGGCCAAACACGCCCGGCTGGGAGAGTGTAAATCCTCCTAAATGTATGCCCGTTGCTGCAGGGACTGACTTGAGCTGAGGTTCACTTTCTCAAACTCAATGATTGCTGTAAAGGGAACAGATACAGTTCTGGAACTTTCTTGGAAGCAAGACCAGGGTACTTTCCAGACTAGACACTGTGACGACCCAGCTCTCAGCCCTAGAAATAAATACACATGAGTGATCTAGGCTCCTTCAAACTCATTTAACTTTCCTGTGTGTGTGTGTGTGTGTGTGTGTGTGTGTGTGTGTGTGTGTGTTTTACTAGAGATTGAACCCAGGGGCATTCTACCTCTGAGCTACACTCCCAACCTTATTTTTTTTTTTATTTTGAAATAAGGCCTCACTAAGTTGCTGAGGCTGGCTGAGAACTTGTGGTCCACCTGTCTCAGCCTCCCAAGTACTGGGATTACAGTCGTGCGCCACCATGCCTGGTTTCATTTAACTTTTCTAAAGTTATTTCCTTGAACTAACCCTAAAGTGCAACCTCTTTGGGGGCTGGTTTTTTACTTTCCAAATTTCCAGGAAATGGATTTAAAAGACAGGAAATCCCAACTGGCAAAAAGCATGCTTTCTTTTTCTGTGATGACGGCGAGCGCTGACGTATGGGATAGGTGGTTATGTGTTAACGGACTTTGTGCGCATGACTGAAGCCTGGCAGCTACCAGGAGAAATAGATGTCGTCATTACGTTCATTTTGCAGATGACAAGCTGAGGATCAGAGACGGAGTGACGGAGGCCAGGACACACAAAGAACAGGGGCAGAGTGGGTATTTAAACTTGGAGGACCATGGGCTCTGGTGTCGGATGAGCTCAAGTTTAAATACCCACTCTGCCCCTGTTCTTTGTGTGTCCTGGACTGAGGAAGGGAGGAAAACATGCAGAGTCTATACCTCAGAGGTCACAGAGAGCATGCCATTGGCCACAGTGCCCCATCTCAGAGGGGAAGGAGCAGCTCCGCCCCACTCCCCAACACCACAGGCTTTGTGAAGACTGCGGGCTCCGGGCCTTCCAGTGCTCACTCAGTTGCATGGTGTTCTTTAAAGAGTGCCAGCCAGTGTATAGCGCTGCCTCAGAGTGATCCTATCAAAGAAGAAGAGAGCTGGGGTATTTGTTTACCAACTCCCCTTAGTCACTGACTGAAGGCTGCCCCGGGGGGCATCAATTCCCCAGCACTTGAAACCTGCCTAGTAGAGCAGGCTGCTCCTACCAGAGAACAAGGAAGCAAAGAGTCACAGGGCCAGGGAAGTCAGGACAACATGCAGGAAGATGCGGGCAGGGTACCCAAAGCTGCCTGATAAAGCAGCTGCATTAATACATGCGGGCGGCCCTGTTTGTGTGGGCAACTTCCTCCCAACCACACTGCCTATGTATGGTCCTCTTCAAAGCGAGAAAGCAAATATCTCTGGGTGGAAGAGAAGGAATCGCAGCCATGTCTATGGAAGCATCTTCTCTAGATGTTTCCTTTAGATCTAGTTGTGTCTTCCCAAGAAAGGCGGATTCCTCCCTTGGTGCCAGGGCTCTGGCTGTGACCAAACCCAGCTCTTGGCTTCTGATTCTGTCGGCTGTGACAGAGTGCACACGCACGCCTTTAGCAGCCTGGCGCCTCTCGCAGCGATGAGGGTTGCCAAAGAAGTAGCTACACGGTCCCTTCTGCTCTCTGCATCCAGATTGGCTCCTTAAAATTAGCATCTTGTTATACAAGGGGTCGTCCCCAGGCAGCCCGGAATAAACTCCTGCAGCTTGACAGCGTTAGTGCGCGGCAGCGTTTAGTGTTGTTTTCCCCTACTTTTATTTCACTGAACTCTCGTTCCTCAGAAAAGAGAGTGAGCCATGGAACTCAGGGATGGATTTGTAAAACTTAGATAATCCCAAGATGCCTCCCCCTTCCACTCTAGCCTATGGAGCTCATCCTGAGACCCATCCTGGTTTTTTGGTTCTTTGTTGTTGTTTTTTCTTTTCTTGTGATACTGGGATTGAGTCCTGGGATTACACGACATCTGACTCATCTTTGTTTTAAGAAGCACAGAGTGAGCCGGGCGTGGTGGCGCACGCTTGCAATCCCAGTACTTTGGGAGGTGGAGACCGGAGGATCCGGGTTC
>PVJS01039298.1:0-18968 GCA_004027185.1 Glis glis
ACCACACACCACACACACATAAAACACCACACACACACACATACAACACCACACATACACACCACACACATACAACACTGCACACACAGACACACCACACATACCCACATACACCACACACACACACACACACACATACAGACACAGAGACACACGCACACATACATACAAACCACACACCACACACCACACACACATAAAATAACACACACACACATACAACACCGCACACACATACGCCACACACACATATCCCTTCACACACACACCACACACTACACACACCACATATACACACACCACACATATACACACACATACACACGAACACCGCACATATACCCTAATACACACATACCCACATACCACACGCACACTATACCCACACACACTTCACATACCACATACACACACCACACACATCACACACACCACACACATCACACACACACACCACACATACACACAAACACCCCACATACACACACATACACACGAATACCCCACATACACCCTAATACACACACACACACCACACACACACTACACACACGCGTGCCCACACACACACACACACACACACACACACAGCGGCTTTCTCGGTTGGATGGCGTGGGCTCTGCTCCTCTCAGGGTGTTTGGGCAGGTGGGATAAGGAGTGGCCTGTTCTAGGTCCTGGATCGAGGGGCCTTCCCACGCTCTGGCCTTTCCCCTCATTATAGGTCTTCCCCCAGAGGCCAGGACCCAATGTAGTTTACACTGTAGCCAAGTATGTTAATTGAAATTATAGCTCCAGGACTGCGAGATGACCGCGGGGTAGGTCTGGAGACTGAATTCGCCCATTGTGAGCTGGACGTCCCGGCTGCTCACTACCTGGTTCCCGCGAGCCAGGAGGGAGCCATGATGACATTCTAGGTCTGCTCGGGACACTGCTCCCAGCAGTCCGCTAGTGCTGAGTCCCCCTCCCCGGTCCACAGACACCCAGGTGAGGGCTCAGGTAACTTTCTTCCTGCCCATCAGCCTAGCTGCGTGCGTGTGTGTGCACACATGGGTGTAGCTAACCGTGACTCCACGCTGAATCCCCAGCTCCACCTGGTTCCACAGCCCCATCCCACCTTCCTGCCCTCCTTATCCATAACTTGCGCTCCAGCCATGAAAAACCCGGCCCACGCCACCCAGTGTCACTCACTTGTGTGTTCAGCCCTAGTACGCATGGAAGCAGCCTTGTATTGGCCAGCCTGGGCCCTGTGAGGAATGGATGCACCCAGATAATCAGCCAGGGCCACGTTCCCCAGGACGACCAGGACACGCCCTCCCTGAGGCTGTCACAATGCGCTGGCCAGAGGGACACTGCATTGTCACAGCTCAGCGGTGGCCCCTGCTCGGGCCAGGTTAGGAGCGGGATTGTGGAGCTGGGCTTGTTAAGACCCATGACATGAGGAGGCTCTAAATGATAGAGACCAAGCAACAGCACTCACTCAGGGCCAGGTTGCAGCTGCGCTAGACGCCCAGGCCACTGCACCACCAGAAGGGAGACGGCTCACCAAGCTCCGCTTCCCCCAGGGAGGCAACAGGATGCAGAGGTCAAGCAAGTTACAGCAGAGCCAGGGAGGGCACAGGTACATCTTGTGTCCCTTGTCTCTTGGCCCAGAGCAGGTCTTAACAATCGTCTTTTGAGTGTGTAATACAGAACAAATGAGCGACTGGACAGTCCACAGGACACTGGCTGACCACGTATAGGGAGACGGTCGATGGAGTGGGGCGTAGGCTTAAGCATCAGAAATGCCGAACTAAGCAGAGTAAGCCCAGGATGGAGTCGATGGCTTCCAGGAAGAACCCAAACAGGAAGGACCCCAAGCCTGACTGTGTGGCCGCTCATGTGAGCACTCGGCACGTCCAGAATTCTGGGTGTTTCCACCCTGAAGAAGAGGTCTGTGTGCTGATCGCGAGCCCCTCTGGAAGCACCGCCTCCGACAGCCTCTCAAGCGGTCGTTTGTGGCCTCTTTTGGTCGGCTTCCTCCTCCTTTTAAACTCGGCTGCTGATGGAGTCAACTGAGAGCTGGACGGGCTGGGAGGTTTGGGCACGAGAGGCTCCAGGCTGCCTGTGACTCAGTGGATGATCACATACCTGGATCCTTCGTTCCCACCGTGAATCTTTCTGGGGACCCAGGGCTGTGGACATGGGCACTGCATCCACGGCCTCACTCTGGCGAGGGCCTGGGGCCTTGTGCCAGGGCCAGAGAGAGAAGTCCTGGGGCCAGAGAGAGAAGTCCTGGGCTCTGGCCACGGTTCTACCATTTATGAGAGAATACTCCTAAGACCATGGCAGCACGAGGAGAGGAATCATCTTAGTCCATCTGTGTTGCCATGACAAGCACCTCAGGCCGGTAACTGAGGGAGTTCAGCAGCGGAAGTTCATTGCTCACAAAGGCCCTCCGCAACTTAGTGAGGCCCTGTTTCAAAATAAAGAATAAAAAATAGGGCTGGGGGTGCAGCTTGGAGGTAGAATGCCCCTGGGTTCAATCCCCAGTACAGCAAGAACAACAACAACAACAACAACAACAGTGCTGGAGGCTAGAAGTCCAAGATCAGGTGGCCGCGGTGTCTGGTGAGGGCCGCTCCACAGAGATGGCTTCGTTTAAGTTTCCTCACTTGGTGGGAGGGACAAAAGGGCATACAGGGATGAACACTGTCCTCACGCGGCAGATGGTCCAAGCCAGTTCCCTCTAGCCTTTTTAGAAGGCACGGATTCATTTTGAGGACAGCGAAGGCCCACTCTTAATTCCACTGCTGTGGGGATGACCTTTGTCACGCCCCACCCCTAACGGTCTCACCGCTTCCCGGCAGCACCGCTGAGGACAGGCCTCTAAGACATGCACCTCAGGGGTAAGAAGGAGTCTAAGCAGAGTCGCTTTGAGCACACGGGTGAATCTACAAGGACATCAGCCGCACCTGTAGCATGAAGTCCAATCCATGCAGTCAGAAAGGGGCCAAGGCCCGGGCGCCATGGCAGAGGGTGCTGGGGCTGCCGTCCTCCAAGCGGTTCCGGGTGGTTAAGAGATTTCAGAAAGATGTTCACTCTCTGTAGAGTCATGCAAACAAATTCCCCTTTCAATCAGACATGGAGAAAATGTGTCTGCTTTGCAATTTGGGACTAGAGGTTGGTTCTTGTCGGGCACTTTGACAGAATGAACTGCTGCTCCAGGTCTCAGTGGCCTGGAAAGCTGTCACCAGGTCACCCGCACTGCCACAGGGAAGAAGGTGGCATGGAACTGGGCACTCACAGACCACCCTAGGGTGGCAAGGCGTGTCTCTGTGTGCTGCTGTCCCAGTGGGCCCGGGGAGCTACAGGACGTTCATACCAGGTGGGACCTTGGGGCCCAGAGGCTGGGATCTCTAAGGCCCCACGACCTGGAGGTGCAGAATCAATAACTCTCAGGGTGTGCGGCAGCCTGGACACTTCCTGTGCCTGCCACACATCCTGCTCCTTTCTCCTTACTCGCAATTGGGTGGATTTGCCCAGAGCAGCCCCAGGCAGCCCTAGATGACAGCCCCCAAAGCACCCAGCCTCCTGAGGCCACACAGCACAGAAAGCAAGAAATGGGCCATCCTGCTTTTAATGCACTGAGAACAGAAGGTCCTCTGGAGGGGTGGAAGATTCTGGAAAGACCCTGTGTTGCAGGCTGAGCCTGGGAAGAAACCTTGGCAGAAGACATGAGTAACGCACAGGAGTGGGGTGTCGGGGAGAGGCAGGGTCACCTGGGTCAGCCCGGCCTGGGCAGGTGTGCAGATCAACAGCGGGGCCACCAGACCACAGTCCCCGCCAGCCCCGAGGGCCTCACCAGAGGCAGTGTGGTGGCCTCTGGGATCTGGGGGCTGAGGACTGGCAGGAGAGCCCCCTCCCCACACCTCAGCAACAGGAGCCTCTAGAGGTCCACTGGGGAGGGTCAGAAAGGCCTGCGATATGATCAGGCCGCCCTCCTGCCTAGGGACAGAGCCCGAGCTGCCCCTGAACCGCGGGGAGATGAGGAAGGTGGCTGAGCTGCGAGCCTCGGACAGGACCAGGCATAGCAGGCTGAGGAAGATACCCAGGACTCAGCCCTGCACACACCAGGAGACCCAGGTCCACCGAGCTGCCGGCACATCACAAAACCCAAGATTTAGGCAAGCGGTCCAGATAGGGTCAAAACCCAGGGATCGCCGGGTGTGGTGGTGCATGCCTGTAATCCCAGTACTTGGGAGACTGAGACAGGATTGCAGGTTCAAGGACAGCCTCAGCAAATAGACTCTCATCAACCCAACAAGACTCTGTTTCAAAATAAAAATAAAAACAGGGCTCGGAAGTAGAATGCCCCCGGGTTAAATCCCCAGTGCCAAAAAAGAAAAACAAATAAATAAAGCCCAGGGACTCTGGGCAGACCAGGCCTTGCCGACCCCTCTGGACTGGGCTCTAAGCACCCTGCCCGCAGCCTCCAAGGCCCCACGCGGCCTTTCATGCTGGCTGGACGCGTAATTGGAAACAGCCTCTGCTCTGCGTGTGACTCAGAGGAAGCAGCCCCTCCCCTCACACAGGCACGTCCTGTTCTCTCCTCAGAGCTTTAGCAGGGGGCTGCTTCCTGTGAGCCCCCAGCCAGCCAGCTGACATGTGTCCGCCATACAGCTGATCTCATCTGGCCAGGGTGTTCTGGAGGCTCCGTTCCCACACACGTCCAGCCAATTCTGGGATGCCTGGCCCCAGCCAAGAGCACTTGGCTACACACTCATGCACATATTTACATACACGCATACATGCACATGAACACACGTATGTCTGTGCATTCACACACACATGCATAGGCGTGCTTATATACACCATGTCTATATACACACATACTCATACATGAAAACACATGCAGGCACTCAGCTCATATACATGCATATGCACACATGTGTGTTGTACACATCTATACATGTGAATGCATGTGTGTGTATACACATGCATGCTGCTGCATGTGTGTGCATGCATGTGCACATGTGTGTTCACATGCTGTGCATGTTAATATATGCATGCACAAGTGTGTGTAGGCATGTGTGTGCACAACACAATTTTATGAGTGTTTGTGTATACATGTGTGTGCACATGTGTATACACAGATGTACACCTGCACCTATACATACTTATACAACACACTTACATGTGCCTACACATACACAGGATCTTCCACCTGCCCTCATGGCCTCCCTGGACACAGAATCACAGCACCCTGAAGTTCCCTGGCCAGGGGTCTGCTTTGGGAAAAGACAGTTTCAGTCAACAGTTCGCAGTCCCTGCTCTGGGGAGCACAGGGTTGGCAAGATGCCCTGCTCCCCGACTTGACCATCTGCACACCTTCCCTTCCTGCTACACAGTGTCCTGCCTGCGCGGCCACCAACTCCACAACCCAGGGAGTCACCAAGGGCTTCTCACTGGGACCCAGAAGCCAGACAGTGGGTGTCGAGCAGAGGTCAGGAGGCAGGGGGGTGAGATCCAGGGCACATGTGGCGGGCATTACACATAACATAGCCACCTTCGGAGGAGAGGGGGCTGTGGGACGGTGGCCCTCAGGAGCACACGACCCCTCTGCTGCAGGACAAGTCGCCAGAGGCACCGCTCCTCCGCCTGCAGTGGGGGCCACCTCGGGCCTCTCACTTGCTGCTGCTGACTTCAGCCTTTGCAGCTGTAGGGCCGTGTCTACAGCTGGCTGGGACTGGGGTACCACTCAGCTCTGTCCAAGTGGGCCCTGTCTCAGCAGCAGGAGACTCCAGCCCCACACTGGGTCCCCTGTGCTTCCAACCCACAGAGCGCCGTGGGGCTGATGCGGTGGGCCCACATGATGACCTCCTCCTCTCCAGATAACTGAGAGTGACTTGCACCAGGTCTGCAGCGACTGCAGCCTGGCACAGTGAGCAAGAGCCACATGCTCCACCCGCCTATGCAGAAGGGAGCTGGCACGGACCTGGATGCCCAGGGCGGGCAGCTCCAAGGGCAGTGAGGCTTCCAGGAGCCCACAGAGGCCACGGAGCCCCAGCTTCTGGGAAGGTGCTGAGCCAGGCAGCTGAATGGAGCTGGATGCGCCAAGGCATCTGCCCAGCTTCTCGGTCACTTCTGTGTCCCCCAAACCTCCACTCTCTGAGCTCAGACAGAGTCCTGCTGTGCTGCAAAGGTGGGCGGTTGACCATGGCACAGTTACTCACCAACGGCCCAAATTCTTTCCTGATGCTCTGGCTCTGACACACCCACCTGGACCAGCCACCTTCGGAACATTTTCTCTGAGTGACGAAGATGGTACATGGCCCAGTTCTGGAAAGGGTATCACTTGTGAGAGCTCCAGGGCTCTGCCACTGGCCCCCGTCCCCCCACAGAGGGGCAGGGGACAGACGCAAAGCTTCTCCTCCCCACAGAAGACCCCGCTGGGGCTAGGGAGGGAAAAGTGGGTGCATAGCGGGAGGAGGGAGCCCTTCTGGCATCTCTGTTGTGGGCTGGCTGTGGGCTGGCATGCACCCCATCTCTGCTGCCGGGGCTTCTGGTGCTCCCCCTCCTGGGTTCCCTGAGCCAACGGCAGCTACTGGAGCCCCAGACAGCAGAGGCCAGAGCCAGCCAGGCACACTAAGGGGTGCACGAAAACAGCAACTGTAGGAGGGTCAGACAGGAGGGAGAAGCACCCTGAGGACCTGCAGGGTCCAGTATGCACAGCACCCTCAGGGTAGGAAGGGCCCACAGGTTTAATGATACCAGTGCTGTCAGGACTGACTGATCATGCTGATAAGACAGAGAGAACCCACTGATAGCTGAACACCCATGGCTGCAATGAGCCCACGTGACAAGCACGCCCACTTCACCAGTGGGGAGACAGAGACACAAGGAGCAAGCAACTCTCCTTGGGTGAAGCCGCTGACGACGGCCCCCTACCCTGCTCTCCTATGAGCCATGCATGGCAGAGGCACCAAGAATAGACGCCAGGGACCTTTACATGGTAGACAGAGCCCCGTCCACTGTGCAAGTACTAGCCCACCACCCAGGGAACAGCCACCCCTCCTCACGATGCGGCCCTTGGCCCTGGGAGACCAGCCATGAGCGGCCATGTGGCCCATGTCAGACCCTGGGAAGTGAAGCCGTGGCCAGGCTGGAGGTGGGGTGGGGAGACCACAGCCCCCTTGGTGCCCTGCTGAGTCCTGTCCCTCAACTGAGTGTCTGAGGGAAGGAGCGGGACACGGCGCTGGCATCACCCTCCATGGTGTCCACACTGAGCCTGTGTCGCAGGAGTGTTAGTACAGCATAGCTGGACACCCACCAGCCATCCTAGGGAGAGGAGGGGGTGGGGGCCGGCAGCAGCAGCCCTGGGAGTCCTGACCCCAGGAGAAACTGATAGGGCTTTGTGGCATTTCAGTTAAACCACCCTAGAAAATCCCAGACCCGAGCGCCTGAGCCCTGGAGCCAGGCCCTCTTGAAGTCACTTCCAACTCAGAAACCCCTTCCAGCCGCCCGCGGCGCGGCCCACCCTCTAAACACAGGTCTGGAGGAGTCGGGGTGCTGCTCATTTGTCTGTGTCTCCAGGCTTCACCCTCAGACAAGCTGGTTCTGTTTAGGGCTTGATTTG
Source organism: Glis glis (assembly GCA_004027185.1). Taxonomy (NCBI): domain Eukaryota; kingdom Metazoa; phylum Chordata; class Mammalia; order Rodentia; family Gliridae; genus Glis; species Glis glis. Next base: position 7,616 of record PVJS01039298.1, read on the forward strand.
TCAGACAATTTAACTTTTTCTTCCTGCCAGGAAGCAGCTCCCGCAAAGGGAAACGACCCTTCCCTGCGGCTGGTGTGGCTAAGAGTCTTCCAGAGTCTCAGCCCAGAGAAGGGAGGGCTGGAAGGCAGCGCGGGTGCAGACCAGGGGAGGCGACTGTGACACAAAATCCTGCAACAGCCTGCTCTTCCCGAGTGGGAGAGGGGCCCAGGCCCTGCAGGGAAGAGCTGGGGACCTTGCTATCCCTCCAGGAGGTGAAACGGGCATCCCTCACCACGTGGCTCCTAGGGTCCCTTCCAGGCAGTATTTCCAGGGAGCATTCCTTTTGCATGAGCCCTGAGCTTCTCCCCTGTGGCCTCCCTTAAGCCAGTCAAAGGATATTTCTCCTCTTCTTTCCATCTGGGGCACTTAAGCGTGCTTTCCGGGTTCTGCTGCATGTGGTCTCACACACAGCTGGCATGCAGGTGCGCACAGTGAAACCCGCCCGAGGGTCCATCATCCCAACCCCGCGCCCTGCCAAGTCCCTCACCAGGGACGGCTCGCCTGCCCCAGGTGCTGTGAACAGCTCCCTCTGACAGGGCAGAAGCCTGTCATCACCAGGACACAGGGGTGACTCCAGGGTCCTGCCGCTTGTGACCGGTCACTTCTGTGCCCTCGTCCTGCCATCCTCACCCCTTTCACCACAGACTGGCTGAAGTCACTGGTCTCCTCAGACAGGCTGGCCTAGATGGAATAGTGGCCTCCAAACCTGGTTATCATGGTAGATAGAGAGGAAGCCCAGCCACACGGGAGGTCAGGCCAAGATACACCAACATTGAAATTTAAAAAACAGGCAAACAATAGAGAAAATCAACAAAACAAAAAGCCAAGTCTTGAAATATTGATAAAATTGATAAAACTCTAGTTATACTAATTTTTAAAAAGAAAGGAGCCACCAATGATTAATATCAGAAATGAAAGAGGGGACATCACTACAGATCTCATAGACATTTAGAGGACAATAAAGAAATATGACCAACTTTATGCCAATAAATTTAGACAACTTATAGGAAGTAAACAGATTCCTTGGAATATACAAATTATCTAAACTAACTCAAGAAGAGATAGTTCTGTATTTATTAAGAGTATTGAATTTATTATCCTCGAGATCTTCCCTTGAGAATTCTATCAAACACTTAAGAAATAAGTGACATTGCCGGGCGTGGTGGCACACACTTGTAATCCCAGTACTTGGGAGGCTGAGACAGGAAGATCGCAGGTTCATGGCCAGCCGCAGCTACTTAGTGAGGCCCTCTGCAACTTAGTGAGACCCTATTTCAAAAATAAAGAATAAAAAATAGGGCTGGGGGTGTAGCTCGGAGGTAGAATGCCCCTGGATTCCATACCCAGTACCACAAAAAATAAAAATAAAAAAGAAGTAACATCAATCCTATATGAAGTCTTTCAGAAGACACAAGAGAAGGGAACATTTCAAAACTCATCGAGTTTTAGGCAATATTGAGTCCAATATTGCCCTTTAACCAAAACCAGACGAAGAAATTAAAAGAAAAGCACAGACTAATGCCCTTCATGAACATAGACTCAGAAGCCTGTAACAAAGCATTAGCAAAATGGATTTACCAATATAAAAAGGGTACTGTGTCATGATCAAGTGGGCGTGACCTCAAAATGCAATTTGGGTTTAAGATTTTTATATTAATAGAATAAGATGATCAAACCAATAAATACAGAAAATATAACCAAACATGCACATCTGTTTATGAAAGTACTCTAAGAAAATTAAGAATTGAAGGTAACTTTGTTAACATAATAAAGAGCATCATCATAAACAATCACCAAGAATAGCCCATAGAAAATACGATATTTAATGTGAAATATAGAATATGCTAAGGATGTCCATTCTCACCACTATTGTTTGATATTTTACTAGAGTTTTAACTAGTGAAAAAGAAATAGAAATAAAAATCATACATATTGGAAAAAGAAAGAAAAATTATACATATTAGAAAGAAGTAATACTGCCTTTATTCACAGATGATATGATTGTATACTTAGAAAAGTCTACAGAATCTAAGTTTTAAAAGCTGAGATAACTAGCCAGGTATGCCTTGGGAGACTGAGACAGGAGGATCACAGGTTTGAGGAAAGTCTCAGCAATTTAGCAAGACCCTCAGCAACTTAGCAAGAACCTGTTACAAAATAAAAAATAAAAAAGGGCAGGGAGTGTAGCTTGGAGGTAAAATGCCCCTGGGTTTAATCCCTAGTACTACAATAAAGGAAGGAAGGGAGGAAGGGAGGAAGGGAGGAAGGGAGGAAGGAAGGAAGGAAGGAAGGAAGGAAGGAAGGAAGGAAGGAAGGAAAGAAGGAAGGAAGGACTAATAAAGTACATTTAGCAAGTCATATGATCAATATACAAAAATCAGTTGTAAGGCAAGTCTTGTGAAATGGTAGTGTCTCCATAAATCCTCTCCTTCTTAAAAACAATGGAATTACTGGCAAAGTTATCAAAATCTGCTTTTTTAGAGTTCTGGAAATTAGCCAAAAGATTACAACAACCTGAAGAGCATTTATTCAAGCAAAAGTACTGCTCTTTGGTAGTAATGAACTACTAACACATGCTATATATATCATGAATGAGCCTCAAAACACGACAAGAGGCGAAAGAAACCAAACATTAAAGACCACATATTATATGATTTCCTTTATATGAAATGCCCAAAAAAGGTAAATCCATAGAGACAGAATGCAGATTAGTGGTTTCCTGGGGTGGAAAGTGGAGAGTGGGTACAAGAGGTCTTATTGAGGTGATGAAAATCTTCTGAAAGTGACTTATGATGATGAATATACCACTTGGAAAATTTACCAAGAATTATTGAATTTCACGTGTGAAGAAGGTGAATTTTACGATATGTAAAATATGCCTCAATAAAACTGTTGAAAAACAAAGCTGAGCATGGCCTTTGCCAGTCTCTCCGTGTGAGGGAGACACACCTAGAATGCTGGGCCCTTGGTAAACACCGCAGGCCCTCAGTTGGGTCCCTTGGAAAGCTATGTTGCAGTGGTGAGGAAAAACTAGTAAGATTTAAGTCTAGATTTTAATCACATCAGTCCCTGATTGGAAAAGGTTATTTGTCCCAATGCTGACTACTAAAATAACATTAAATGCTATAAAAAGGAAGATTGCATTAAAACCAGCTGCTCTAATCTATCTTTGGGGGGGTACTGGAAGTTGAAACCAGGGACATTCTACCTCTGAGCTACACCCCAGCCCTTTCTTATTTTTTGTTTTGAAACAGGGTCTCAATAGGTTGCTGAGAGTCTTGCTAAGTTGCTGAGGCTGGCCTGAAACCTGTGATTCTCCTGTCTCAGCCTCCCAAGCACTGGAATTACAGGCATGTACCACCGCACCAAGCTGAGAGCTTCTATAATCTTTCACACATGATGTTCATCATTTAATAAAAAATTTCCAGGCAAATCAAGAGATAGGACATATGGCTATATGGAAAAAGCAAGCAATAGAAACAGACCTATATGTGGCCCTGATTTGGGAGTTATCAGACATGAACTCTAAAATAAATGTGATTATACATCAATAAATTGGAAGATGAGAGAGAACTGCATAAGAGATAGTAATCTATACTGAAAATAAAACAGATGTTCTAAAAATTAAATTGCAATAATTAATATTTAGAGCTTAATGGATATGGTTAGCAACAGATTGGACACAGCAGAAGAGAAAATAAGTTAACTGGAAAACAGGTCAATGAAATGGGCACACTGGAGGACAAAGAAAAAACAGATAGAAAAGAGCATAGGAGATATGTGGAGCATGATGGGGGAAACTAACATACATGAAATTTAAAGCCCAGAGCAGAATAAAGACAGAATGGACAGAGGCAATATTTGAAGAGGCAGTAGCCAGGAGTTTTCTAAAACTGATAAAAAGATGTTTTACCACAGATTCAAAAAGAGAAATCAACACATGCCAAACAAATTAAATACAAGCTGGGCATGGTGGTACATGCCTTTAATTCCAGTACTTGGGAGGCTGAAACAGGAGGATCACAGGTTCAAGGACAGCCTCAGCAATGTAGTGAGACTCTTAGCAACCTGTTTCAAAACACAACAATAAAATAGGGCTGGGGGTGTAGCTCAGAGGTAGAATGCCCCTGGGTTCAATCCCCAGTAACACACACACACACACACACATACACACACACACACACACACACACACACAAACGAGCTAGAATCTATTTCTTTATTTCCTGAATCCTGGTTGGCCTTGTGATTTGCTTTGACCAACAAAATGTGACAAAATTATATAGCATAATTTCTGAACCTAGATTTCAAAAATCTTTGCAGATATTTTCTCACTCTCTTAGAACACTGGCATCCAGTGAGTCTGAGCGAGCTTTCCAGAGAGGTCACATGAAAGAGAACCAAGGTACCCCAGCCTGTAGCCTGCCCCATACAGGACCCATTGGTAATGCCATCTCAAATCACCCAACCCCCTCCAAGCCTTCAACTGGCAGATGCCACATAAGGAGCTCAGAAGCAACCACAGATGAACTGCCAGCTGAGCCCAGTCCAAAGTATGAACCCTTAAAAAAGAGCAAATTAAATGGTTATTTTAAGCCATTGAATATTAAGGTGGTTTGTTATGAAAATAGATAATGGATTCAGATGGTAATGCTGGTGGGCTGGTGGTGATTGCAGTGGTAGTAATGACAGTAGTAGTGAGGTGGCGGGTGGTGGTGGTGATGATGGTGGTGTGGTGATGATGGTGTTGGTGGCATGGTGGTGGTGGTGGGCATGGTGATAATGATGATGGTGGTGATGGTGAGGATAGTGGTTACTTTAGAAATGGCATGCTGATAGTACTGACTATAAAGGTGGAGATAAGTCATGGGGTAATAACGTTATTGGTGGCGGTGATGGTTGTGATAGTGCTGTGAGGGGGGAGTGGTGGTGACAGTGATGAGGATGGTGATGTCAGTAATGGTGTGGTGATTGTTTTGACTATAAAGGTGGAGGTGGTAGGGGTGACAGTCATGGGATGATCATGGTATTGGTGATAGTGGTGGTGGTGGTGATGGTGATGTTGTTGGTGATGGTCATAGTGATGATGATGGCAGCGATGGTGGTAATGATGGTGGTGGCAATGGTGATGATATCAATAATGGCATGGTGATGGTACTAACTATAAAGGTAGAGTGGTGAAAGTGACAGTCATGGGGTTATTATGGTTATTGGTGGTGGTGACTGGTGGTGGTGGTGGTGGTCATAGTGATAATAATGATGGCGGTTATGGTGGTAATGATGTTGGTGGTGGCGATGGTGATGATAATAATGGCGTGGTGATGGTACTGACTACAAAGGTGGAGGTGACAGTTATGGGGTTATTGGTGGCGGTGATAGCGTTTGGTGGTGGTGATGTTGGCAGTGGTGGTGATGAAGTTGTTGGTGGTGGATGTGGTGGTCATGGTCATGGTCATAATAATGATGGTGGTCATGGCAGTGATGGTGGTAATGATGTTGTTGGTAGTGATGACATCAACAATGGTGTGGTGATTGGTACTGACTGTAAAGGTGGAGGTGGTAGAGGTTACAGTCGTGGGGTGATTATGGCATTGGTGATGGTGATGACTCTGGACACCCTAAGTCATCAATCACAGAAAGAGTGAACTTTCATTCGACATGGTTTTTGTGGGTTTTGTTGTGTTCCAACTCTTTGAAAACATGCAGTACCCTTGGAGTTACATGTACCTTTGACACTCCAATTAAATCAGTGGGCCCTCTTCCCAGGAAAATGTATGGAATTTTGGGATGTGGTGGCCCTCTCCTAGGAGTAGGCCCTCCCTGGGGAGCCCTGGGTTATGCTTCCCTGGCGTTCTTACTCCGAAAGGCCAGACAATGCAGGAGAGTCTGTCTCCAGCTCTCCTGTGCTGGTCCAGAACTGAGCTGCTGTTGGAGTGGCCCCTTCAATTCAGCACAGAGCAGCTGGTGAGGGAGCTTTTGTTGAGGCATAAATATTTTGAAACATTTTGTAATCTAATTGCATGTAGTTTAGATTGTACTCAGAGGTGGTGGAGGGGGGAAACATCACCACTGGACCAGAAGTTAAAGACCCAGAATTTTCTCCCTGCCTCTTGTCTCCTCCGTGAGCCTCTATGGAGCAGGGGCCTCCTCTGGCTGTCCCGTGACACCAGAGCCATCACCTCTGATGTGCGAGGGGAGTCGTACTGGTGCCACACTGGGGTGCAGCCGTCAGCAGGCACACTTCACTTTCTGAGAAATGGCCTCTATGTCCAGACATTCCCAGGAAGTGAAGATTCCTCCCACCCCCGTCCCCACCAGGACTGTCGCCGCGCCTGGGATTGGCCTGTGTCTGATGGATGCTTCCCATCAAGGCTCTTGCCCACCCACATGTGTCCCCCAACCTTCCTGCCACCTGGTGTCCTCACCCCCTGTGAGTCCCCAGCGCCTGGCCTGTGGTCCTGGATTCTGCTGGAAACATAAACAAGCATCCATGCCAAGTTCTTACAGCACTCTATGGTTGTTGTAAAATTAAAAGACAAAAATGGTTGTTGTAAAATTAAAAGACAAAAATACAAGTGCTCGGCAGCCTAAGGTCCTGGTAAGATTGTGAAAAGAACAAGGCAGCACTGGCTTGAAAAAAATCAAGCCCTGCAGGCCGACCACCAAGCCTGAGCCCACACCGTGGCCAACTGACACAGGCGCAATTGCCCGTGGCGGCGGGTTTTGCAACGTTTCATTTTCTTCTGAGCTGTCCCTGGAGAAAGTCAAGAGCTCCGAGGATGGGGAAAAATTAGTCATTCGTCAACTCCATGCACAAGCAAAGAAAACTGCAGGGAGCAGCGTCTTCCAAAGCGCCCCCACCTCCCAGAATGGCCACCCCACGTCCCGAGCCTAAGGGAGCCCCAGAGGGCTTCCCCACATGGAACCACTCGGGCCTCCCCCAGCCTGAGAACGAGTGGCCAGAGGGGGCGGAACCACTTACTGTCCTGCAGGCCAGCCAGCGTGCGCCAACAGCCCAAATATAGAACACTCTCTCTCGTGGCCTGCCTGCGTCTGTCCTGTGCCCGCCATCGCCAGGCATCAAAGCACATACCACCTCCCCACAAACAGGACCGGAACCAGCAGAAGAGTCACGGTCATGTGACCCTGGCATCGGCACCCTCACTGGAATCCAGGCACAGCGCCTGCAGCGGGGGGAGCCCTGGGCTTCCGCAGCTGACCTCACAGGACCCTTTGTGGGGTGGGGCCCAGGAGACACAGCATCCATGGTGCAGATAGGAGGCAAGCCTCCTCTTCTCCAGGAGCAATGAAGATCACAGGCCCGGCTCCCTCCAGAGCTCTCAGTAGCATGCGCGCGGAGTCCATGAAACAGTGGGGTACCTGGTGTCGGTTGCTGCAGTGTGAGGTCACCTCACAGACTCCGCAGGTCACCCCCCACCACTGAGGGCAGGACATTCAGCCACCAGGCCCAGAGAGCAAGTCTCAGGGTCCCATCCGCTCTCCGAGCACCTCCTCTGGACCCCGAGGTCCCACAGAGCAGTGTTTAGAGGCTCTGGGACCGCAGGCCCCGCTCAGGGCCACTGTTGCCCTGCAGACTCGGAGGGACTAAGGTGAGCCCAGGCCCAGGGTGTTGCCCAGCCATGCAGAGGCCGTGCAGTGGGCTCTGCTCCTTTCCTGGCCATCTACGTGGGTTTGGGCGGGTGACTTCAGCTCTGGCTCCAGATTCCTCCACAGTCAGGTACAGCAATGGGCTGGGGGCACGCGGGGCCTGTGGGCTGCATGCTCGGTCCCCGGCCTGTGGCAGACTGGCTCCCAGGAGCAGCGCTGCTGCCGTCACTGCCGCCTGGAGAGAAATGGGAACAATACGGCAGCCAAGTGGGGCAGGAGTGGCCCCGCCAGGCCCCTCACAAGTGCCCAGCCTCTGCTGGCAGTCCAGCCTGAAGCCAAAGCCCAGCATCCTGAGCTGTAGGAACGCAAGCCTGGGAGCTCCACCTGCCCGGGAGGCGGAACGCGTCTCTACAGGAGAGTATTGCTGTGCAGGGCACAGTTGTCCTCGCACCTGGAGGCAAGGGCCTCTCCACCAGGGCCTGGGATGGGGTCACATGAAGCCTTCCCCCGCACTGACACTTCTAGCACTGCAGGGTGTGGACTTGGGCCATGGCAGGGCTGCACCCAGGCACCTTCCTGCTCCCGTCCCCAAGCTGTGGGAAGAACAGCCCTCCCAGGAGCTGCCCTGGGAACCCACCAAGGCCTGCTGCTCAGGTAGCACCCTCACTAAGGTAGGGGATGCCAGTGCAGCACTCTGTCTCTTACTCTAGAGCAACGCCCTGTCACGTCCTGAACACTGGGCCCCTAAACACCTCCTGAATTCCAGGCCCTGGGTCCTCATCCACTCCTCTCCTAACCACCGGCACCTGTCACAAAGCCTCTGGTGCAGCCACCCTCTCCCTCTTCTGCCCATGGTGCCGGTGCCATCTGCAGGAGATCCAGGTCAGCAGGGTCCCTGGCACTGTCCGTCTGCCCCTCCCAGTCAGTGCAGACTGTTTCTGCTGCTTCCTCTACCTGGATGGCAGGGAATGCCATGGCCAGGCAGCTGCCCTATTGATCCACTCCCAAGGTGACGCCACGCCCTGCCCAGCAGGTGCCTCTGGAGATACTACAGCTAGGGCGAGCCAGAGTGGACCCACCACTTCTGCAAGGGCCAGAGAACTAAGCAGCCAGGGCATCCACAGCCCACCCGCTAGGTCTGTAGAGGGAACCCTCCTCCCAGCACACAGTGATCTTCGTGGCTTCCTGCCCTGGGCTGGATGTGCTTGGAGTGCCCAGGGGTTCATGGTGGGGAGCTTGGGAGCTGCCCACAGACGGATTGGGGCAGGTCTCCCAGGAGTTCCACCTTGCACGGCCCTCTGGGCTGCTCTTTTGAGATGTACTCTCTTCCTCCCCACAGGTCCCTACCCTTGTGATGTCCTCCCACTCACCATGAGGCCCTCACCAGAGGCTGAAACAATGGGGCCACCCAATCTTGGACTTCAGCCTCCAGAAATGGTACTAAATAAACCTCTTTTCTAGCCGGGCATGGTGGCACATTCTTGTAATTCCAGTACTTGGGAGGCTGAGACAGGTGGATTGCAGGTTCACGGCCAGCCTCAGAAACTTAGTGAGGCCCTCCGCAACTTAGCGAGAGCCTGTTTCGAAATAAAGAATAAAATAGGGCTGGGGGTATAGCTCGGAGGTAGAATGCCCCTGGGCCCAATCCCCAGTACAATAAATAAATAAACAAACAAACTCTTTTCTTCACAAATATCCTCTCGGGAATTTTGTTATAGTAATGAAAAATGGACTGATACATTTACTACCTTGGCCACTGAGGGGGCGTTGTCAAGATTTCCCCTGGGCCCACTGTACAGTTACCATGCAGGCCCAAAACCCAATGTCCAGTTATTCCAACTGCCAAATATGCAAATTACAATCACACACTAAGTGGCCAAGGAAATGACCACCATGTGGTCTGCTAGTCCAGGGGACCCACCGTGACCAGCACTTCAACCAGGATTCCTTTTATTACCTAGCCATAAATCCCTCCCTAACTGGGGACCAGGATGAAAGCTTGCATCCCCAGGGATCAGTGTCTCCTCAGACCTTGTGTCCAACTATCCTCAAAACGTCTTCACACTCCCCGTACACTAGCGTCCCATCACCTGAGCAAACAGCTGATAACTGTCCTTGCCTGTCCACTCTATTCTGTTCCCTGGATGACCATCAGATCGGCTCCTGGAGGACCTAGCTCCTGCAGGGGCATGCTAGCTGTGGCCTACAGCTTCTTTTCTGGACCCCACCCAGGTCACTCCAGATTTTCTCCATACTCCCTGGCCTGGCCAACAGGAGACAAGGGGCAGCCTCCTGTGGGAGTACCTGTTGTACTGTGGGGAAACCCTGCCACATCTGGCACAAAGGAAATGCTGGCTTACAAGGGAGGGATGGGCCCCTCTGCAGGCTCTGGAGTCAGGGTCCATAGAGCCACATCCTCAGGCTTCCACATTAGCCCAGGGTACTGGCCTTCACACAGACCGGCCTCAGCTAGCTCTTAAGCACGCCTGGAGCCAGTGGGTCCCCTGTCACCTCCAGGAAGAGGGGACGTCCCTGTCAGCTACCAGGGCCCCTCACTGCTGGTCACCTGCAGCTGTGCACCTCGGGACCAGAAAGCCCCCATCCCCTACACCCTTCAAACGCCAAGTCCCCATGCCTTCAGATGCTCCCTTCCACAGAGCCACTTCCCCAGGCCACCCTAGTGAAGTCAACACCTGAGCCTCCACCTTGCATCAAAGTCTGCCTGTGCCGCAGCCAGGACGGCGTCTTCACCTGCCAGTGAGCGGCCACCTTGCTGCCCGTGCCTCGGGGCCTCCTGCACCTCTTGTGTTAACCAGGACTCTCTGTGGATGAGATTCACCTGGGCAATGACTGGGAGGATATAGAGGATGCTGGCTTGCAGGTGAGACTCCTGCCAGGCAGAGTGGGCAGAGGGGTGGACAGGAGGGGCCTGCAGCCTCAGGAGACTGATTGGGGCTCCAAGGTGACCCCCGCATGCTTGGGTCTGGTGATATGTCTCACCCTGGAGCACCCTAGTGGGAAGTGGGTGAGAGCTCAGGGTGGACCCAGAGCAGTAGAGATCCACTGGGCCTGGAGCTGCAGGCCTGGGCCCTTTGTCACGGCCACCATGTTCACAGCCACTCAGGCACACTTAAAGACAGACAGCACATGCGCCTGCCCCACACTCCCTCCAGCAGGCCCCCAGCCCTGCTTGTACCCCCGGTCTGGGGGGTGGGGATCCCCGTCACAGCCTGCCCCCACCCCTACCCCCACCCCCACCCCCAGAGAACCCTTCTTGTCCTCTGAGCTCAGGTAAGAATATGGGGTGGCCAAGCCAGCAGGAAAGGGGTGACCAACAGTGTTGTGGGGGCACTGAGGCTGGACTGCGATGGCCACAGCTCCTTTCCAGCCCGCCTTCAGCTCACATGAGCCCCCTGCAAGCGGGGGAGTAACCGTGTCCAGGCTGGGGAAAACAGGGAGGTTGCAGAGCTGCCCTAGCAGACACTGATCCAAAGTCGGCATGGATTGAGCCAGGGACACTGTGTGGGGAGGGGGGGAGCAGCAGGCCCAGCTCCCAGGGGACCCGGTGACAGACTTCACCGGAATGTTCACAGAGAGGCTCCAATGCGGACCCTTGTTCTGCCCACCCCCGCCCCGCAGCTCCTGCCCCCCCTTTTCCTCCCCCTCCTCCTCCCGGCCCAGTCCCTGTCCCCTCCCCTCCACTCCCC
>PVJS01039299.1:0-18973 GCA_004027185.1 Glis glis
CGGGTCATGCGCCCCCTATAACCTATTATAGCCCTCTTGAGGCTAGGTGGGGCGGGTCTGCCAGCGCCATCTTTGCTATTGATATGCTGAATCGCTGAATTGCTGAATCGCTGCCACGTGGAAGAGGCCCGGTACTCTAGAGCAGGCCTCTGCTAGTTCACCGGGCCCTTTCATGGCGCCGAGTAAAGGGCCCCGCAGTACTTTTTCTGTGTTCTTTTTGGATTGGGTATTATTATTACTACTACTACTGTTGTTGTTGTTGTTGTTGTTATTATTATTATTATTATTATTATTATTATTTGCAGTACTGGGGATTGAACCCAGGGGCATTCTACCTCCGAGCTACACCCTCAGCCCAGTATTTTTAATGACTCCATTTTATCTTTCTGACTCTTTGTTTTTGTTATAATAGTGGATTTTTTAGGGTTTGGAATATATATTTTTCAAAGACATTGTCAGTCTCTTAAAGTCTTTTGTGTCTACTGACCTTTATACCATTTCCATTGCTCTTCCCTATTTTTTATAATTCTAGACATTCATTTGAATTATCTTCTCTCTTTCTAAAGGGTTACCTTTAACATTTCTTCTATGCCAATTCATTCTGTTTTTTGTTTGACCCTTGTAGGGGTTTCTACTTTCATAATCATTTTGAAGATAATCTGGTTTTTATTGTTTCAACCTGATTGTTTACCACTCTCTTCCTAATCCACTCTTTCAGCATATTTGTTTTCTTGTTGCTAATTTGGATTAGCCTTTGTTCTTGCTGCTCCCTCTGCTGTGCTCAGTTGCCACAACTCACAGAAGAGCTCATGATAATGATGCCACCACCTTCATCCTCCATCCACATTACCCTGTTTTGCATGGATTTGTTATTCTTATCGAAAATGATCTTGTCTGTTCTTTTGCTCTCCCTTTGCCCACTTAATTTAGTTTAGTATTCACTAAGGCCTAAAACAGTGTTCGACACACAAGTGTTGAATAAATATTTGATATATAAATATATAAATATAAATAAATATATAAATATTTGATATATCAAATATCAAATATTTGTTGGATAAATATTTGATATATAAATATCAAATATCAAGTATATCTTATTCTTGTATAAATTCAGAAATAGGCATTCCCATTGTGCAGATGAGCTGTCTCAATTTGTTCGCTCAACCAGTAGCTGTTACAGCTCAGCTATGAACCACAACTGTTTTTCATGAAAGGCCATCCTTCATTATGTGCTATGGCAATCACTCTTAAGTTTCTGTTTGTTGTCCTCAAAGTAGCTTTTAGCAGTGATTTCTGTATATTTCATTACTGCAGCAATTTATTTTTAATATTTGAAGGTTAACTTTGAGTTAGTAATAGGTGCAAATGACTTTGAAATATCTAAGTAGGAACTTGAAATTGTTGCTGAGTCAAAATAATTTCGGGGGAAAATTTTGTTTCTAGTTTAGTTTAATTGGGGATTTTAAACCTTTTTTTATAGATAGCTATAAAGTGGGGCATCTAATGCCATAGTAGAATTGTGGAGTTAGTTTTTTGATGGTAAGGTTTTTTTTTTGTTTTTTTTTTCTTTTTTCATATGGAAACATGTTTTCTAGTCAGACCATCTATGTAGTATTGAAATTTTCTGGTACAATTTACTTAATTTGTTTCATTTGGAAAAACAAAACAAAACATCATTACAGTCACATAGTAATTACTAGCCATGCATCATTCATTTGAAATAAAGGCTAAAGCATTTTGTAGTTATAAGCAAAAAGGTCTCTTATGATTCATAACTTTGCAAACAGCATTGTTTTAAAGTTGCTTTTTAGATCTGACTGTCATCTAGTGCCTGGGAAGCATTTTTCTGTACTCTGCAAATCTCATTATGTAGATCTCTATATATTCTTGTAAGACTACTTTGGAAATATAATGGAAAAGGTGAGACTGGACTTAAGGAACTAAATCACTGTGGAGTGAGGCAATTTCCTTGCAGTTGAGGCTTAAGGTATAATACAGATATATCTTGCTTCATTTGCACTTTTATGCCAGGCTCTTGAAGGTACCATTGTTTCTGAAAAGGTCCATAAAGTTCAGTTTTAATAAAACTGAGTAGGTAATATAATGTGTATTCTCCTCAGTGTGTTCTCCCCACTGATGTAAATTTGATGAATATATGATATATATATATATATATATATATATATATATATATATATAGTATTTATATAAGTATGTGGGACCTCCCTGTGGAGGTCTCAAAGCCTCTTATAAATTTATTGAAAAACTTGTAGACACCACCTTATGCAGGCATGCACATGCGTATACACACATATGTGGAAAAGACAGAAAATATGACAAATGAGGCAACATATAAACAATTATTTAGTCTTGGTGAAGAGTTTGTTTTGTATTTTATTTAATTAATTATTTTTTTTTTTTTGCAGTACTGGGGATTGATCCCAGGGACTTCTACCTCCAAGCTACATCTCCAGCCCTATTTTTTATTCTTTATTTTGAAACAGGGTCTCACTAAGTTGCGGAGGGCCTCACTGAGTAGCTGAGGCTGGCCGCGAACCCAGATCCTCCAGTCTCAGCCTCCCAAGCACTGGAATTATAAGCATGCGCCACCATGCCTGGCTCGTTTTGTATTTTAAAAATGTAAATTATGTCATAATAAAGCATTTTATTTTTATTTTATTTTTTCAAGTTTAAAAAAATTTTTTGACATAGCTAATTGACTTCCCAAAAGAGGTCATTAGATTAGATTACCTTTTTTTGCCATTAATAGTATCTTATCTCTGTATTTATTTATTTATTTATTTATTTATATTTATTTGCGGTACCGGGAATTGAACGCAGGGGCATTCTACCTCCGCGCTACGCCCCCGGCCCTATTTTTTATACTTTATTTTGAAACCGGGTCTCACGAAGTTGCGGAGGGCCTCACTAAGGAGAGAGAGAGAGAGAGAGGCAGAGAGAGACAGGGAGAGAATGAGAGAGCTGAGGCTGGCCACGAACCCAGATCCTCCAGTCTCCGCCTCCCAAAGTACTGGGATTACAAGCGTGCGCCACCACGCCCGGCCTATCTCTGTATTTATTACAACTACTTAAAAGGAATCATAAACCACATCTTCAAATACTTAATTCGAAATTTTCCTCCAAAATTAACATTATAGTCAGTCAGGTGTTGATAGAATCCCCTTGCCTATCTTCAATCCATCTATCACATTTTCTGTTTTAAAAGCTTTCTTCAAAATCTGAGATTCAAGGAATCTTATTTTAACACTTTTTTATTCATTTTTGGGAAATTTTTATTTTTATACTTTTATTGGTGCATTATATTCTCACATTATAATGTAGTTCAGAGGGATAGTGACATACATGCACATACATGCACACAGCACGTGGTGAGCTTCCCCTGGCTCCCTCCCGACTCCTCCCTTCCCCATACAGGATATTGAGATTGACATTGATATTCTCACATAGGTACATAAAGTCAATGGAAGTGATTCCTTCATTGATTTTCTCTCCCCCACCTTCTTCTAGACCACCTCCCTGGCTGTACTGCAGTTTCTCCTCCATTACCTAATTGTCCCTCTGGTATTCCAGTTACTTCCTAGCTTCCGCATATGAGAGAAAACATATGACCTTTCACTTTCTGTGACTGGCTAATCTCACTTAACATAATGTTCTCCAGGTCATCCATTTTCCTGCAAATGACACAATTTTGCTCTTTATTGCTGAGTATAGTAACATCAATAAACTTAAAATACTGAAGAGTAAATTTAATGAAAGATATGCAAGCTATTAACAGTGACAAAGCCGGAGAAAATATACAAGTCAGCTATTTTGAGACAGTGGGCAGCCAGTAGGGAAAAGCTTCAATCCTTGAAAGGACAGAAACTCACGGATCCCATGAACACCCAGCCTTTGGCCTGGTGAATATTTTTTCAAATTATAGTGCAAAAGGTTAGTTGTCACAGAAGATGTTCTTTCTGCGCTGAGGAGGGAACTAATGGCAAGGAAATTCCTGTGGTCTGCAGGGCAGGGAACTGAGGAGAAGAGAATTGTGCAGGCAGGGACTCCAGGGATCCTTGTGGGGATCTCCCTTGAGTCTGTGTGCAGGGAATGGACTACTCAGACTCAGCAAGACTTGCCAGACAGCAACTGCTACAGCATGAGAGTGGCCAACCTACTGGAGGTCCAGCATTCCTAGGAGGCATTGGATTTCAGGCCCTGTCAGAAGGGAGCTCTTCTTAACCCCTTCGTCAACCTAGGCGGCATTCACCTGAACAAGGAGGCTCACACTATAAAGAAGGCTCTACTCTAGATGCACCCTAACAAGGCCTGCATCAAGTCCTGAGGAACTTCTCAGGGAGGACAAGTTGGAGATTAGGTACTATTAACTAAGGGGGCCTAGGGAAACACCTCTTAGTTTCCATAGAGCTACACTAACAAAATGTAAATTGACACTTTTACAACTTAAGGTGTGATTTGCCTTTAGAAGTATGAACAAACAGGCTTCACAGGGATATCTTGGAACTCAGAGTGGTTACGACATTTGTATTTACAATGTTCAACACTTAATTAAAATTAAAGAATAACAAAATGGGATATATTGTCAGGAAAAAAATGTGAAATCACATCCCAAATGGCCCACACTTTGTGTTTTACTTGCACAAGTATAATGTGGGTTTGATGAGTATGTTCAAAGAGCTCAAGGAAATGATCTTCAAAAAATTAAAGGAAAACATGGTCTTAAGGAATATTTGCAGGGAAATGAAAATTATAAAATGTTACCAGATGAAAATTCTCAAACTGAAAAGTTCAGTAACTAAAGTGAAAATTTTAAAGTATGGGTTCATATTATATTGGAGAGAGCAGAAGAGTCTGAATTTTAAGGCAGACTTAGAGTATTTTATCTTAAGAATGTACAAGTCTTGGCTTTCCTCTGCTCCTATGAAACATGTAAAAATTGTACCATATGTACTTTGCTGTTGTGTAGTTTTCTTAAATAATTTTAGCATAGCAGCTTTAATATCATAAGAGCACATTTATTTTAAAAACATTTTTGATATTCTGAGTACTACCCAGACATAAGGCACTTCAATAGCTATTTTTTAAAAATCCTTTCTCCAAATGTAATGAACTTTTTCTTTTTTTTTTTTCCTTAGAATTCTGGAGATCATGAACATATTGGCCTGCTAGCAGTGGAAGATAGACATATTTTTTCACATAATTAGAAAAATTGGTTCAAAACTTTTTTTAAAAAAGTGTCTTCATTCTGTTATTAGATCATGCTACTTTCTCAAAGTACTTTGTCTTGTCTTTGCAAAGACTTTTTTTTCCCACATTTTTGTTTCTCATACCTCTGCATAGAGGACTGCAAATTTTGCTAATATGCTATGAGTCGAAATGCAGTGTGGAGAGACACAAAAGAGGATTTTTAAAACTATTAAAAATTCAGCACAGTATTTTCATGGGTACCTGAAGGAGAAATGGAAGATATATCTGGGTGATTGCTGGCGGAGTTCATAAGATCATTCTTTGTAATGTGCTACCTAAAAACTACTGTGGGGAAATTAAAATTTATTATTATAATAAAACATAAGAGTTTGAGTTCCAGATGGTGTTTAATTGTGGGCATTGACTTCCCTATTTTGATGCTCAGAATGGTAAAGACACTTCATTGGTAGTAAGTTTCCTGTAGGCCCAAGTCTTAACCATGTGACTTGAAGACATCATTTAACTTTCCTGAAAACCTGTTCTTTTATTCTTTATAGTTAAGTATTTAGGTAGTGTATGAATGTAACGTAAGCTTTAGAGTATTAACAAAATTAAGATTGAAACCAAGGCCAGGTGTGGTGGCACAGGCCTGTAATCCCAGTATATGGGAGGCTGAGATGACACTAGAATTGCAGGTTCAAAGCCAGCCTCAGCAACTTACTGAGGCCCTATTTCGAAATAAAAAATAAAATAGGGATGGGGGTATAGCTTTGAAGTAGACTGTCCCTGGATTCAATCCCCAGCACCACCACGGGGGGGGGGGGATTGAGGCCAGTAACTGTTCAGTGA
Source organism: Glis glis (assembly GCA_004027185.1). Classification (NCBI taxonomy): domain Eukaryota; kingdom Metazoa; phylum Chordata; class Mammalia; order Rodentia; family Gliridae; genus Glis; species Glis glis. The sequence goes on from PVJS01039299.1 coordinate 6,061, forward strand.
CTTTAGGGAAGAATATCAAAGACATTGAGCAGGAACTAAAATTTCTTTCTTTCTTTTTTTTTTTTTTTTTTTGCGGTACCAGGGATTGAACCCAGGGGCGTTTTACCTCTAAGCTACACCCCCCAGCCCTATTTTTTTAATCCTTTATTTTGAAACCAGGTCTCACGAAGTTGCGAAGGGCCTCACTAAGTAGCTGAGGCTGGCCACCAACCCAGATCCTCCAGTCTCCGCTTCCCAAGTATGAGGATTACAAGCATGCCCCACCACGCCTGGCTTAATATTTCTTTTGAGGTGAACCTATCTAAGTCTGAACAGTAGGATAGGGAGGAAACCCCTCCAGTTATTTTTAAGTAGATTGTTGACAATCTACTTAATCTCTTATTTATAAAACTATAAGAAGACTAGATATGTTAAAAATGGTTGGTGTAAAAATGTCAAATTGATTGTTTTTCCCCCACAGAATAATGGATAAAATTTAAGTCATACGTGAGAAACAGCAATGATGAGATTATGGGAGATTACATCTTCCCAGGGACATTTTCTGCTTTCTACCCTTTAAGACAGATGGAAAGAACTGGAGGATATGGGCTATAAGGGCAGCAACTGTGAGCTTTGTGCCTTTCCTAGCACTGAGGGAGGCCAGGTCTATACCTACTGGTTCATTGGTTTTCTGAAGGTCTTCTCATTTTACTTTGATCTGGCTCTATCACGTGTTGCCAACAAACAAAATTTTGAAATAAAAATTACCCTTAGGATTTTAGACATTGCTTCTTGTTTGCTTTTCACTAAGCCACTGCTTCTATATTTTCTTCATTCTGGCATGTGCTATCTCTGGAAGGTAGTGTGTAGGTTTGAGGAATACACTCTTTGCTTTCAACCTAGAGGAATGATAGCAAAGTATTTTTACTTTCTTAGATTGATTTTTGGATTATAGCTCATTGTCATAGAGTTTGGTGTTGAGTTTATATTGCTAAGACTCCAAAACAATAAACTTGAAGAGTACCTCTATAAAAATGAAATTCTTATTTCTTCTAACATTCTAATTATTTATAAGCTTACAGTTCCCTTTTGCTGTAACCTTTCCTTCATTTTCTTTTTTTTTTCCAGATGACTTTCTTTTCCTATTCAGAATATTATGTGAGCACCGCAGCCCTCCATTTCTGCATTCAGGTTAATCTTTGGCAGCCAAATCAGAATTCTAGTTTTCTTAGCAGGAGAAAAGAATACAAATCCCCAGTGTTGATAGAATATGAGAAGTGGTAAGGGTGTGTGTGTGTGTGTGTGTGTGTGTGCGCGCGCGCGCGCACCCTACTTTTACCTTTTTTGTTTGATTTCACGTGAAGAAACATTTTTTTTTCCTAGAAAGAGAAAAAAGGTATTACAATATATTATGGGAAGTACCAACTCTCGGATTGGTATGAGGAAAGAGGTAGGCCCACTCACAGTTTAAGGACCCAGGGTAGGGCATGTTTCTGATCCAAGCGTTAACAGGGGCACTGACTACCCCGCCAGTGAACCAAATTCTCTCTGAGAACTCTAGCGCACAAGGACAAGTGCTGTGTCAGGATGTGACTCTAGTCTCGACAAGAAACAAACTTTGATTTAAATGATGAGATAAAGAACCCTATATTATTATCATAGATCCCAGGACTTAGGTCATGGAACATTAGCTTTGAGATGTGTATGTGTGTATATGTATACATATGTATGTATTTATATATATTTTTCCTTCAAAAGGGCAACCATTTAGTCTATGGGATTATTGTGCCACTTAATAGTGAACTAAAGATGGGAAAGAGCTCCATGTGACCTCGCAAGTTCCATTCCCACTCAGCAAATATAAGAAAATACATTTGTTTAATAACAGTCAAAATGCTAATTTATCTAAATTTGAGAAAAAGGAACAATAAAAAAAAAGACAACTAATTTGAAAAAGTATTGTTCAAAGCTCTGTTTTTCGGTTACCTTTCCTGACCTTGCTTTGTCAGGGTTTTTCATGAACTTGGAGCACTTTGTTCTGCATTACATCATAGACTATCTTTTCAAGGTATATGTCCCTAGTGCCAGATAGACTCATTACTCATGCAAATCTGGGTTATATTTTTCTAGGAAAATTAATTACTTTATGCTGGCTACATATGGTTAGCTTGTCAGCAGGAAAGCTTTAACATATTTTGGGGTGGTATAATGTAGGCATTTTAACAGTCTTTTTCTTCACCTCTTCCTTGTGCATGAAATAGCCCATTAATATATGTTAGAATTAATATATTTTGTAACAGTACCCTTTGCATGGGGTATTAGAGAATTGCTTCTTATGTTTTTGCAAAGTGCCAACTGGCTTCATAATCATGAGTAAATGCACACGCTGAAACCAGGGATGCCAGGGTCCCACTGTACACCTTTTGAATGACCATACTTACATGTCTTACATATGAGTGCACTTTTGCATGTCTCACCATTCTAAAGGACATATTAAGTGTAACAGAGCTTAGCGAGACCCTGTTTCTAAATAAAAAATTAAAGGGCTGGTGTGTTGCTCAGTGGTAGAATACTCCTGGGTTCAATTCCCAGTTACCCTCCCCCCCACACAAAGTGTAATAGAGTATTATTCATGTCACTAGTGTGATATGGATATCTGCTATTAGCATTGCTTAAGGATTTGTTTTTAAAAGTCCAGGGAAATGAATCTATTTGTGGCCATACAATATATTTTAAGACAAATCAGATTACTTATGAGAAGCAGTCTCTGCTTAACTCTACTTTTTTGTGGTGGAGATACATTATCTAAAATACGATTCATTCCCAGTAAAAATTGATATTCTAACAAGATCACCCTTTGTCTCTATAATTTTATATTGCTTAAACTTATAAAACAATTTTTAAATTTTGTCTATAGTCTTTTATAGAAGAAAAACATTTTCCTTAGCTAGGGGTATGTGAAGGCATTTTTTGAAGTGAGAGAACTTGAAGATAGTAGTTTGTAGAATGGAGTTCTTATTTACTACATGAGTTGAGCTCTTAGAATCTTATTTGCATGTACATAAACACTTAACATGGTATGTGGCTGGGGAGAATGTTAGATATAAATTAGACATTTGTATTATTTGATCATCAGAATTTTCAGTCACTGAGCATTTGTGATCCTTCTAAACATATTCTCTACTGAGAATTAATTTTTTATTGCTCAGTTTTTGTTAGATGAGTAGACGGGGTTATGTTGTCATTAAGGCAATGCCTGTATTATATTGATGTCTAATAGTCTTTTGTATAGTATATTTTATTTTAAATAATCACTATTATATTATGAGTACATAACTCTCTGTCTCCTGAATAATCATGATTTTCATTGTTAGTCATCCTAAAAGCTTCATAGGGCATTTTTCCCCCTTTCATTTATGGTCTGTGACAAAGAGAGCTAGTCTCTGGTTTAACCTTCTTGTGGCCTGTCATTATTTTTGGTTGGGTCTTGCGTCAAACTGTTCATATTTACAGTAGTTACTGAACTTCAGAAATTTTGCTATTACTGCCCCATCAGTACAGTTTAAGTCTCAAATTCCTAATGATTTCCTTCTAGCTGAGGATTCATATCTAGTTTAAAAGCAGTATGTCTCTAGCCTACACTAAGTGGTCATTCCCCTCACATGTGCTGATAGAACAGAGGGAGTAAGCTTATTGGCAAGAACTTGCCCCTTAGGCCTTTATTGTTCAGTTTTGTTTTGAGCTGGGTCTTTCTGTGTTGCCCAGGCTGGTCTCAAATTCCTTGGCCCAACTGATCCTCCTGCCTCAGCCTGCAGAATCGCTGGCACTGAACCAGCACACCCGGCCTCTTTTGTTTTTTTGACATCTCCAGCTCCCCACATTCCCAACGGAGAAACCCAGAGTCCCAAACTGGGTTAACGTGGCATGGAACAGGCCTGCGGCTCTGTACCACTTCCATCTCCAGCGACTCCATGTTTCCTAACACTGATTTCTGCTAATTTAGTATGTGTCAGGAGTCATTCTGCTTTCTGTGTTTCTGAAGAAAGTCAATTTAGTACAAATTGGGACCTATTTACTCTCCCTCTATCTAACACATACTGTTAGTCAGCAGGGCTTCTGAGGACAGCAATTGCTATTTGAAGAAAACAAACCCTCTTTAGACCTTTCTGACGATGTTTTAAACATGACCTAGTGTATTTCGGTATGGAACAAAGATTATTTAAAGTAACGATGTGTGATGCTTTGTGACTTGTTGCCTGTGTATCCTGCTACCTTTTTAAGATTTAGTGTTTTCTAAGATATGTTTAACTTACTACTTAATTAAACTTCATTGTTTCGTCAAAGCTTTCTTTTTATTGCACATCTAAATTGTTAATTTTGTTTTTGAGGGATGGCTCTGGATTCCTTACAGGAACAAGCAGGGCTTTTTTCTCTTGCTGCCATCAGTTTCAGGGGACATATTGCTTCTTCAGTACTGTCATACCAATAAATCATCACAGATTACTTGCAGTCGTACAGTACTAAACCATACCATGCATTTTAAAGGAAATCTGCTATTTTCTTTTCAATCAGATGAGCAATGTGAGGAGACTACGGCCACGGCTCAGTGCTATTCTCTTTAAGCTTCAGTTTGAAGAGCAGGTGAAGAACATCAAACCTGACATCATGGCTGTCAGTACTGCCTGCGAAGAGATAAAAAAGAGCAAAAGCTTTAGCAAGTTGCTGGAACTTGTATTGCTAATGGGAAACTACATGAACGCCGGCTCCCGGAATGCTCAAACCTTCGGATTTAACCTTAGCTCTCTCTGTAAAGTGAGTTTGTTTTTTTAAAACACATATTTGCCTGAACGCTTACTCTTAAATGTCAGCCCTGATTACATTATTTAAATATTTTTATTTTGATGTGCTCATTATCGAGAACTCGAACTGAACCATGAACTCAAACCCAGAGTGAACAGACCTAATTTACTCAACCTCTGAACTAAATCCAAATATTAATTTTCTCTGATCTGCAAATCCAATGGAAGGATTTTGTTTAATAACAAAATTATATCGTAAACCTGTGCTTTCTCAAGCCAATGAAATGGAACATCAAAATATTATTTAAACTTTATATTTATTCAGTTCAGGTACCTGCTGCATAGAATGCCATGTATTAAGTATTGCTTAGGATTGCTGAAACTTTTGCCTTTAACTATTTAAATATTTCTCTGCACTTTTTTTCTTTTTTGTGATTAGGCTAAAAGGAGACAGAAATAAGACTGCTTTATATAAAAGGAAAGGATTAGATTAGGACTAAGCATTCCTCAGATGTCATTAATGATTTTGAAATGCTTCCTTCTAACTATAATTTTATAAGATATAAAAATTAAGTTTAGAGATTATCTTTTTCCTCCTCCTGGGTTCTTGCATAGGTTGATTTCCTTACAACAGAGATATTCAGTGTTTTTTATACCAGCTCTCTTTCCTGAGGAGTGGGCCTTGTGCTTTATTGATCTGCTTACAACAAATTCCTCTCAGTTACATATCACAAGAAAAGCTTTCTCTTGTTCTTGACCTTGTAACTTCTACACTCCTTGATTAAGGAATTTGATGATTGCAGTTGCCAGTTAGGTAGGGAAGATGAGACACAAGCTCAGCTCCAGCTATGAGGTTACTGAATAATTCTTTTGGTGCTCACAGGAATTTTCCTGTGATGCAGTTTCCATTGCCTCAGCCATCCATTGGTATCGGTGCCCTATGTGCTTTTCCACTGTCCCACTTCTATCTTTTTATTTTCCTGTCCTTGTGTTCTTACACTTCTGTATTTTGGCTAACACTCCTGTTATGGGCAGCAAGATTCCTAAAACACACTTTGAAGATGTTGCACATCGTTGAGTGCTTACTCAGAGCTCAGTCCTGGGCCAGATGCCTCGCCAGGTCATCTCATTAATGGAGGTGATTAATTTTTGCCTGGCATTCGTGGATCTCATATTTTCTACATGTAAACCGTTAATTTATGATTCAGTGCTTTAATGGAACTATATACAAAATGTTATGGCAGCAGAGTTAGGCCAGAGAGGCGAGCTTAGTTGTGAGAGGACAGCTGAATATTCAGAGAAGAACAGAAACTTGAGCTGCATCTTGGAATGATAGATATTCTGTGGAGGAAAGGGCTTTCTAAGCAAGACAAAGAAGTTTGCATAAATATTTATGGCATAGTGTCTGTGGTCCAGTACCTTTAGAGCCTGTATGGGACAAGGTGCTGGTGGGGGATAGGAATGAGGTGGTAAATTGGTTTGGATGGTGAAGATCCTTGAATGCCATGCCTACTGATGGAGGTTTTATTAAGATATATTAATTTTATAAGGCAAGGAATGTAAACAGATCTTTTGTGATCAGATTGGCAGTATGGAAGAAGGTTAAACTGCACTATCCCAAACTATTACTATTAAACATATATGGCTATTTAAATTCAAATCAACTATTTTTTTCTATTTAGTTTCTTAGTCACACTCTCCACATTTCAAGTTTTATACATGATGGCAGCAGATACACAGCCCATTCCCATCATTGTAGAAAATTCCATTGGATAGTGCTGGGCTGCAGAAGTTTGGTGACTGGCTAACACATGTAGTATGTGACTTAGAGTGAAAGATGAAATTGAGCTAAGTAGATAGGGAAGATAGTGTGTGAGGTGGAGAAGTGGGAGGGCTCAGAGGTAATTCCTTGGTTTCTATCTTAGCCAGCTGGTGGGTGATATTGCTACTGACATGTTTGTGGTTGCTCAGAAAGGAATCAGTTCAGGGTTTGTTGTTGTTTGCTTCCTCCTGTTTTCCTCAGTGTCTTGAAGGACATCTGAGTGAAGCCACCTTATTCATTTATTTAGCAAACACTTGAATTTCTGCTACCCAACTCTCACTGTACTTAGAGATGATGGAACTCCTCCAGGGCCAGCTAGTGGCAAAGAGGTTCAAGATAGAAAAGCAGATAGGATTTGAGGGAGGTAGACCAATGACATATGGGGAATTTTCATGGTGGGGTGATGATGAGAGGCCAAAGGAGGTCAGCTAGCCGATGATGAGAGGCCAAAGGAGGTCAGCTAGCCTATAAATTCGGGCTTTCACTGAGGAGGAAATCTAAGGAAGCAAAACAGAGGATGAGGAGCAAGGTAGGGGAGAGGTTAAGTCCACACCTACAGATATGCTGGGGTTGGTTTCCACGTGCAAAATGGCTGTTCCTCTTTAGGCTTTCCATCTCAGAAACATAGTCAACACACAAAAAGCTGGCTGCATGCCCTCCCTCATGTCTTCCTCTAAAGAGAACTGTTGACAGCAGACTAGGTCTGACTAATGAGATGGAATAGCCTAATAGAGTGCTTGAGACATAGTAAATACTCAATAAACAGCTACTGAAAGAGAAACCTGTTGCAGTACACACAAATTTATTTTGTCGTTGAAAATAGATGTCCTCTCAATGAGATACAATCATGGATGCGTAGTCATTTTAAAGTCTTTTACAAATGAGACACATGATGTTGTTATTTTACTATAGTTAGTCTGCAAACCAGTTAATCTGCCTCCAGATATAGTTGACTTTATTTTCATGCAGTGATTCTGGTTATTTTGATCATCCCTCTTAGGAGCCTTCTGTTGTGCAAGAAACCAAATAAATGCTACAACTTCCTATTTTTATTAGCCTACATGTCACATTGAAAGCATATATTGAACAAGAGAGTATCTCATCATGTTTGTCATAAGAAGTAGCAGCTTGATCTTTGACAATTGTGATTGAATTTTTCACACCAAATATAAAGCATTTGGTTTGTTGATAAGCCCCCACACAAGGAATTCCATATTTATTTGACAGTAAAACTCAGGGAAATATTTTGATCTGTTAAAATATGCTGAGTAATTATGACATTTAACATTCTGCATTTAAAATACTTTTAAATAACTTTTAGAAGTTAAACTCAAGTATAAAAAATGCATGATTTTTTGTTTTGTTTTGTTTATGGTACTAGGGATTGAACACAGGGGTGTTCTACCTCTGAGCTACATCCCCAGCCCTATTTTACTTTATTTTGAAATAGGGTCTTGCTAAGTTTGCTGAGGCTGGGTGTGACTTGTGATCCTCCTGTATCAGCCTCCCAAGTACTGGAATTACAGGTGTGCACTACGGCGCCTGGCTGCATAAAGATTTATTTTAGATTATTAACATTGCTTTGTTTAAAACAAGTCCATGAGTCTTAAATTCCATATACATTATGGCTTAATTTTAGGGGCTGTACTGTATCTTTGTATGTATTCATAGGTAATCAGAATGGCTAACTATAATGTCTCTGAGTTCAGAGAGAGAAGGCTTACTTTCTAATATCTCAAGGATGTGATGTGGCATATGATAAATAATTACAAAAGTAAAATGTGAGTTATAATGCAAACATAAACTAGAATCTTTTAATAAGACGTGAATAAAAATGAAGGTTGATGGATGGGTGTTGGGCTTTCAGGTGGTCAAACTGTAGTGCACACATTTTCATGAAACTTTGCATGAGCTAAAAACTGTTTTCTCTGATTAGCTAAGCTGAATTTTGTAAGAAATTTTGCCACGTATCTTTATAAAAGGAAAATGTGGTATGAGCAGTGTTCTTATAAACAACTATGGAAAAATCAGTTCCATGGGGATCTTTACTCTAGAACCATTCCTCTATCCCCCCCCCCATCAGCTGTGTATTCAGGGCCCCCTAAAGTCTCAGTGTTTCATGAGAAACTCATGGAAAGATACAAATGTACTTTTCATTACAGTAGTGCTACTCCTAGTAAAATGCTACAAGTACTTTGCTTTCTGATGGCTGGACTTTTTAAAAGGATAAATTAAATGAAGAAGGGCTTATCATTTATGAAATGCTCCAAAATATTACTGGGCTTTAGATAAAAATTTGATAGTAGGAATTTTGAGATTGTATGTGTGTATGTATTTTTTACCTGTATTGATAAAATTTAAATCCATATCCTTAGAAGTCCAGTCAGCAGACAGTAGATGCTTGTCTGATCAAAATGCCTACGTGTAGAAAATGGTAAAGGTGTCTCTTCAAGAGAACGCACTGGTAGGGCCAAGGTTTTTTTGTTTGTTTTTAGCCAAGGAGACCAGCATTCTAGCTGAAGAATGAGGTGACTCAGCTGTCAAAGTTCAGCACCATATTAAAGTCTGTGAGATGATTCTGACTTGTAAATTTAAGGAGCGGATGTTATGAATCTGCACACAATGGCCATAGCATGTGTTTGATATTGTTTACTAATGCCTAATGAAATGTGTGATTTCTGAATAACACATCATCCTGATCGATTTAATGGGGTGATGTAGCTCTTTGTTCTAGGATATTAGATAAGATGACTTCCTATATTGGATAATAGATATGAGTTTTGAAGGAGATTACCAACTATAATAACTAATTCTTATCAGTATTTATGCTGTTATTATTTGGGAAAATCACAGAAACAAATAACTATTGATTCCACTTTAAATTTATCCACATTAGGAAACTCTCCATTCTCTATGACAGTAGAACATTAATACGTTGATTTTAAAATTGACGTCATCAAAAGACACACAGCAGTAGGATGGGAAATTGGGAGTCAGGTGTTCACAGGTTAGAGAGCATCAACAAGATTGATTTATGTTTAAGTTTTCTTTTACAGAAAGAATTTTCTACATGTTCTTCCTGATTTTCTTTTTAAAAGCATAGGCTAACTAAAAGTAGAATAACTTCGCCAAAGTTGTGATGGGGATGATTTAAAATGATGACATTGAATTTCCATTTTCTCTAATGTTTCCACCAACCCCAGTGAGTGGCTGTTTAAAATAGTGAGCAGCTTTTTCTCAGGTGACCTGGATTTGCAATCAGGAGTACTCTTTAGCCCCTCTACATTTCAATTATCTCAGAATGTATGGGGTGTGGATCCTGAATAGTGGCATTTTAAGAAGAACTGCCCAGGTGGTTTTAATGCTCAGCCTAAACTGAGAATCAATTTATGTCTCTTGCCTTACTTACATATGCCAGAATGGAAAATGCCTGATTGATGATCTGGAACCAACCAACAAACAAACATAAAGAAATCAAAACTAACCAACACCAAAACAAAAACAAAAAAAGAAACAACGTAAGGAAGAGTGGTGAAAACATACAAAACTGCTGTTTGTCTTTCATGCCAAAGCTGAACACTATTCTGAAAAGAAAGACTTCAGAGAGGAGTGTAAATTTCATACACATAGTGTAACTGGAATAAGTTGAAGGCCAGTGCCCGGAGTCATTTCGCAAGTTCCTACATTGTACAAGTTGAATTTCAGTGACTATAGCACATGAGACAGAACACCTCTATCTAGCACAGGCAGTTTGAATTTTGCATACCTGTCTCAGTCATACAGTTTAATACTATAATTTTTGTATGTGTGAAATTTTGATCCTCATATTTCACTTTTACTTTATGCAGTTATTTTTAAGAAAGATCTCTGCCCAAAAAATCCATTGTTCCATCTGCATTCAGTGTGTGTTTTGGAAGGAGTTTTTTTTTTTTTTAATCAGATTGGCAAAATCATATCAGTACATTTTGGCACCCTTTGAAAGTAAAGCAGTTATGGGCCAAAGACTTGCAAATAACAAATGCCATTCTTATTTTACATACAGCCAATTAAATCACAGAAATGCTGATTTCCAAAGCAATGTGAAACTATTTGGAATGCTTTACCCTTTGACTCATTCAGTAGCACATTTCATCTATAGCATTTTCTAAGAAGTATTTAATTAGATTTACTAAGTAGTGGTTTTCATAAGCTCTTCTCCCCTCACCTTTGTTTTTCAGTTTTTATAAAGCATTGTAAATTAGAATTAGTCTTTTAATAGAATATACAGAGTGGCTTTGCTCGGGCAGAGCCAGCGTGCTTCTTGTGGGCTGTCATCTCAACCCTTTCTTAACAAGCATTGCTGCTGGATCAACTGCCTGTCTCCCAAGAACCCAGCCTCAGAATCCTCCTAGCACTGCTCCCACCCATCAGAGGCAGTGCCCAGATGAAGCTGAGTTGCTCTCTCTGGTTAAATTCAGTCTCTCTCTCTCTCTCTCTCTCTCTCTCTTTTTTTTTTTTTTTACATTTTATAAATGAAAAGTCAAAAGACCCTCCATTCCTTATAACCCTAGGAAGCTTATTGTTTACTGCTCCTTCATCAAGGGTCTTCAGGTTTTGTATATATTTCTGATCAGAGGCAAAACATGCAATATCATTATCCACATGGTAACACTTAGTGGTATCTACAAACATTTGTTCTTGAGAAAGAAAGAGTATGAGGATGACATAAGGGCATAGGCAGCTTTGAATTACGGTCCCAGGGTTGGGAGGTCAAGTTTTGTTGGAACCAATGAAGACACTGCTTACTGAGAAGTTTATAACATTGAATGCATATAGTAGGTAAGAAGAAAGATCTGAAATCAGTAATCTATCTTCCAAAATAGGAAACTAAAAAAAAAATCTGAAGAAGCAAAGACATATACACATTAGAGCTGATATCAATGAAGTCGAAAATAGGAACTAGAAAATCAATACAACCAAAATCTTATTTTTTAAAAGATCAATAAAGTGATAAATCTATAGTCATATCAGACAAGAAAGAGGAGCTATAGTTACTGATCACATGGACAGTAAAATAGTAACAAAGGAATATTATGAACAATGCCCACAAATTGGAGAAACTAGTTGAAATGAACCAGTTTCTTGAAAGACAATAGATGCGTCACAAAACTTAAGGAACAGATAATCCAAATAGGCCTATATAAACTACTGTAATCAATAATTGACACTTTTTTTAGTTATAACACTAAAAACATCTATGAAAGAAAACATTGACAAGCTGGACTTCATTAAAATTTGTGAGTTACAAGAATGAAAACATAGCCACACATTGGGAAAAAATAAACCTTGACTAAAACTATCTGTTGAAGAACTTTTATGTAAAATCATATATAAAGAACTCTTAAAACTCAACAATATGAAAACAACCCAGTTAAAAATGATCAAAAGACATAGACACCCTAACAAGGAAGACTTACAGATAAGCATATAAAAAGGTGCCTAAGGGGTTAGAATGTGCTATTCTGGCATATCCTCTATGTAAGCTAAGGACACTTGAAAAAAAGCAGGTGCAAAAAGATCACCTTGACCTCTGTGTTTGTTTCCTAAAGCCAGAAGATGCAATTTCCATATCAGAAATACCTGAATATAAAGATGCTCTGTGACCATCTTCAAGGATGAGAAGTAGAGACTGAGAAAATTCTGTACAGACCTTGTTAAAAAGAAATTGTCTTTTAAGCCTCCCCACAAAATTTAGTTGCTTCTTCACAAGCTTCTTTGAGTCTTAATTTCTTTCTGAGGGCTCCGGTGGGACATGAAAATTATCTCCTGTTAATCTGTCTTTTGCCAGTTTAATTGTGTGTGTGTGTGTGTGTGTGTGTGTGTGTGTGTGTGTGTTTTGCTGAGGATTGAACCCAGGAGCATTCTACCTCTGAGCTACACCCCCAACCCTCCTTATTTTTAATCTGGATACAGGGTCTCCCTAAATTGCTGAGAGCCTTGCTAAGTTGCTGAGGCTGGCTTCAAATCTGCAATACTCCTGTCTCTCCCTCCAAAGTACTGGGATTTCAGGCATGTGCCACTATGCCTGGCTTCAGTTTAATTTTTTTTTTTTTTTTTTTTTTTTTTTTTGCGGTACCGGGGATTGAGCCCAGGGGCATTCTACCTCTGAGCTACACCCCCAGCCCTATTTTTTTATACTTTATTTTGAAACCAGGTCTCACGAAGTTGCGGAGGGCCTCACTAGGTAGAGAGAGAGAGAGAGAGAGAGAGCGAGCTGAGGCTGGCCGCGAACCCAGATCCTCCGGTCTCCTCCGGTCTCAGCCTCCCAAAGTAC